>OMKY01145414.1:0-10119 GCA_900302395.1 Bregmaceros cantori
TTGAGGTGAAAAAAAAATACTTTTTACTGAGATGTAAAAGGTACTTGTTACATTAACTTTAGTGACACCCGTTGGGAGCTGTTGGCACATATGCTGACGTCATCTCTCTCTCTCTCTCTCTCTCTCTCTCTCTCTCTCTTCTCTCTCTCCATCTTCATTTTGAAAAGAGAATTAGTCCTATTTTTTTTACTGAAAGTTACTCAGTACTTTCGCTACTTAAGTAACTTTTTGGTGGAGTACTTTTTTACTTTTACTTGAGTAATATTTTGCTGAGGTAATACTTTTTATGGCTACTCTGCCCATATCTGGTTCCACAACATAACAAATAATAATGTTTCCCGGTTTCCTTCCTGTTCCCTGGAAAATACAAAAAGTTTCCGTTTTTGAACCGATTCAAAGCCCTGGTAAAAAACACTGCAAAGTGACTAACTAAGTAACTAACACTCAAAGTGACTAACTAAGTAACTAACACTCAAAGTGACTAACTAAGTAACTAACACTCAAAGTGACTAACTAAGTAACTAACACTCAAAGTGACTAACTAAGTAACTAACACTCAAAGTGACTAACTAAGTAACTAACACTCAAAGTGAGTAACTAAGTAACTAACACCCAAAGTGAGTAACTAAGTAACTAACACCCAAAGTGACTAACTAAGTAACTAACACCCAAAGTGAGTAACTAAGTAACTAACACCCAAAGTGACTAACTAAGTAACTAACACTCAAAGTGAGTATGTCGTCTTCCATTTGGAGATTTTACCGGAACTATCCGCTGAACTGGTCCATAGATCAAATGTCTTGGTGTTAAATGATTGGTAATGAAAGGGTTAACGTGGAGGCACTGGACGCAAAGCAGCAGAGTTTACAGTTTGTTTACAGTTGTCATGACAACCAGTGCTTATTAACTGTTCCATGCAAATATAATATAATATGTGATGGCTGCTGTGGCGCAGTTGGTAAGACACCTGCACCCAGTACACGTTGTAACCATCTACCAATATATAGAGAGTTTACCCGCGAAATCCAGGGGGCTGGAATCTTGTCCCGCTGGGATGAAACACTTCCTGTGTCTATGAGTTCCATTTAATCTCCTCGTAGTGGACCGCGGTGGCTCACAAAAAACACAAAATGCTCACCAATTCAAAATACGACCACTAGATGTCGCTGTGTGGCCAGTTACACATCATCTCCCTTTCATCGTTCACCATTTAACATAAATATTGATGAAATACAGTCAAAATCCGACTTAAAGTTACTCACCGAGTGGTCACATGTTCTTCTGGACCAATAGGCTGGCTGCTTCTACTAGTCCTTCCAAAAGGAATGAGACAGTGGAACGAGTTGAACTGATTATTAAATCATGCGTTTGTGGGTCACAGATCCGCACGAGAGCATTTGGGTGAGGAATAACACACCACAAGTTACCACCACAATTTTTAAATAACCCTGTAGGTGTGTGCTCCCACTGAATACACATGTTGAAAAAATAGCCAAATACACGGCAGGTAAATGACACCGGCAATGACGTTCAGACACCGGAAGTACCCCCCAACTCGTCTACGCATAAGGAGGAGCAGGCTACTGACAAACTGCCTCGTGTCTTCTATGGGTGATATCTAAGGATCTGTTGCTGCTGAAATTAACACCAGTCTTTTGTTGCTTTACGGCGATCAACTCTTGTCTGGGCACGGTAAAATTGCCCGGCCGCTGAGCAGCATGTAATACGCCATCACTATCCTTACCATCAAGTAGAGGCACCACATTAGTTAGATACATCGATAGATTTTATTCAGAAATTAAGTTTAAAGTATGAGAGGGTAGAGAGCAATAGTTTTGCACAGTATCTCACTGATAACAGAAGTCAATAAATTAATGAAATTCAATTAAATGAATTAATGAATTAATGAATGAATTACAATTTGGTATCAGCTGTTTGTTTATCTGTCTTTATATTAATCTCTCTTTCTCCTGTCCACTGATAAGAACAGCTTCTTCCCTGCTGCTACTGAATGCCAGCTGCACAAGCCCCTTTCTGACCCCAGCACAATGCACAATGTTGTCCACTGTATATGGACCCAAGCTACCTTTTTCCCAGTTGGTTGACATGATGAATACCTGCTGATTGTCCTAAGTTATTATAACATGCCGTGTTCTGTGTTGCATGGTGTCATTTTCCCCCTTGCACATATACCAAGAAAGGATTATTGACGAAGGCAATAAACTTGATTCTGATTCTCTCTCCCTCCACCGCTCTCTGTTTACCCCCTCTCCTCCTCCTAACCCTCTGCTCCTCCCTCTCAGGGGTAAGCCCGCTAATCTCTTCTCTTCTCCCGCTCTGTATGCCACACCGCTGCCAACGCAGGCTGGCACTGGGCCCTCTGTCTGGCAACACCCGCTGGGGGGTCCTTCCTACACAGGTGCTCCCCTAGAAGAATCCCCCTGCCAGGGGGCCTCCTCGCCGGAGATCTCCTTCACTCATGTTTTAATCTGTCTCTCGTTTTCATGAAACGTGTTAGTATAACATTTTTCAGTGCAACGCGAATGCTTTTGTTTTTCCATTCTCCGGCATCCTTTAATCAATGTTAATTGTCTTGGAGATTAGCATATGTTAATTAATGATATTTACTTCAAATTAAAGGTATGAGTGGTCCCAGGGGGTTTCCCTGTTCCTCTAATTACCAACAATTAGCGGCAATTAACACGTGTAAATGACTATGGTGGATGAATCCAAAACAAACAAAACGGTATATGTACCAGGTCTGTGGCCGCAGAGTTTGCCACGATACACCACACACACCATGCGAGGCATGGCTTTTTTTTACCCGAGGTTGAAAAACCAAGAAACCAAAAAAAAAAAAAAACTGGTGAAATGTACATGTGCACACTTGCGGGAGAATAATTTGTTTTTTGACACCTGTGAAACAAGAAAAAAAAAATTCTGACATGACGTAAACGTAAATTGGGCACTTTGTCCGTGCCACCTCATGTGCGGAGGAGCGCGCGCACACACATGCACGCACTCAGGCTTATATACACACACTTCCTGCCAAACCAATTTGTTTTTATTTTTCTGTTTTTTTCCGCACTCTTATAGACTCTACCCTATCAAGTCTGGGTGAGGGGGGGGGGGCAAGGAAGGAGTGTGGGGTGGCTTGAGGGTGGGGGGTGCTAAAAATCCCAGTGGAATATTAATTGAAATTCTGTTGATGGCTCATCTTGTTTTGGTCTCGGGGAGTTGCCAGCCATGCGCCGAGCGCAGAGACTAATCTCACGCAGGGAAAATTGCCAGGAAATGAAGAGATGTAAACAAGGAAACAGACTAAGCAAAAGTCGCTGAGGCGTCAGCCGCATCTTATACGTTATTCTATTAAATCACTTGTGTGGCCTACCATCTCGCTGACCGCTCAACGCTTCAACGCTCCCAATGCATTTGGAAGAGTTTTCCTGACAAAAGTGTCACTTGCCGGGGATTTTTTTTCATACATTGTGCTTGATGCTTTAGGATTTCAGAATGAAAATCTGACCTGACACCGACACAAGGTCTATGCAATCACCCCAACTGCTAAAGATATATCAAAACAAAGCTAAAAAGAATTTGGGGCCAATCCATCCACCAGATTTGGCCATCTGGGGAGGGAGTGTGGTGGCAGAGTGGTTAGGTCCAGTTTTTCTGCCCCCCTCCCCCCCACACGACTCTTCATCCCAGTTTCCGATTTGATCCTGTCACTATCTCTCACAATAGAATGAGAAAAGAATTAAAAATGGCGCTTGTGCCCAAGAAATAACTTAAAAATAATAATAATAATAATAATAATTTGGCCATCTTAAATTCAGACATCTCGAAAGTGTCAACCTCCAAAATCAAATCAGTTTATAAACCTACCCTAGAGAATTAATACACCGAATCTGGGACAAATCCATCCGATCAAATGTCATTGCGAATCTCTAGCGGCGGAGCAAAACCATTACATCCCCAAGACTCCACATTTCAGGGATATAATTAGAAAGGGGGTAGGATGTTAACTCTTTCAGCACCAACCACTTTAGCACTAAATAAAATGTGCGCTGATATTTGAAGGTGATATCTGATGATGTCAAGTGATATCAACATCTTAAGCCCAATTCGCACTCGACTTAATTTGGAATAATTGCAGAGCACGTCTGAGTTTCATTTGACGTGTGAATGTGCGATGTCAGTGATTTGCGACGTAATAATTCCATTCTGAGTTACTTAGTGTGATTCGGCGAAACAACACAATGGTTTGAATTCTGAATTTGTTTAACTAGGTTAATACACGCATACACGTGCATGCGTGTGAGAGTGAAGTCTGTGTATGTGTGTGCACGTGTGGGCAAGAAAAAATACGTAATTCAATGGCAGTGCAGCCTTTAGAATGTTAAAAAGGGGATCTGTACCTTCTAAAAAATTGTGATTACAATTTTATGCATTACACTAAAAATGTCTTGCATTGTCTGTTCACCTCTTTGGCATTATGTATGTGTCTTCTGGGGGAGTAAGTAGTAATAAGCGTAGTATATATTAGAAGAAGTACGAAGGTACCCACGACAGGGCTCCTCACAGATAGCCAGGTGAAATATAGAAATTCTGCAAAACATTCTGTCACGTACAACCATCTTCTCATTTCTCATGTTGCTATGCTTAATGTACTGTCTGTCTTAAAATAAAATTCATTTAATCATTCATTCATTCATTCATTTAATCATTCATTCATTCATTCATTCACAAGGTGCTGTGCACATTATGCTGGGGATACACAGCATGATCTTTTGCAATCGTACTCATTTGTTCAGAGATACCCTGTACGATGCCAATCTCTTAATCTTGGCTATGTTAATCAAATACACAAGGCGATGATGTAAGTCCGATCGCCCATACATTCATTTCTATGTGAACAGTGGTTTTTCCTTCATTCCATTCTGGAACGTTTATTTTGTGCTACACAGATTTGTGATTTTATTCACGACCTGAGGCAATTTAGGACTACCAGCGGTATGTGTGTATTCTAGATTGTGGCTTTCAATTTGATTTTTTTCTTGTCGCAAGCGCCATTTTCTCTCTTTTTTAAGTTATTTTTTGAGTGCAAGCACCGTTTTTCATTCTATGTTGAGAGAGATAGTGACAGGATTACATCAGAAACTGGGATGAAGAGTCGAGGGGAGACGTTGCAGAAAATCTGGAGAGGGGACGGTCTCAGGGGAGCGCTCTATAACCACTCTGCCACCCCCCTCTCCCTCTCCAATTTTCTCTTTTTCTTGACAGCGTTAGTGTGAAAGGGGGATGCGAGAGCAGGGACGAATGGACGTGCAGTTCGTGACCATGGGGAAACAATCTCACGGTGCTGCGTATGCTGTTGTATTTTAAGATTTCCCCTGGGATATCCAGCAAAAGCGACAAGCTTCGCGACTAGATCCCAAGAGAGATCAAGAAACCAAGACCCCACCGTTGTAAAGGCCCTGGCTCTCAATCTCCGCGTCTGCCACGGTTGTGTTGACACCCCAAGGTTAATGCACGGGCCGACGACTCTCTGAATCAGAACTCAAAAGTGTCGGAGGGGGGCCCCAGCAGCACAGATAAACACCTTTGACACCTGTGTCTTGTCAGACCACATTACCGACCTCTATGACAACACCACCACAAACCTTGCTAACCACCAACTATAACACCCGTAAAACTCACCCTGGGTGAAATACCCACCCAATGTCCTGTGTAAATGTTGTAAACCTATTTCCAGTCAGTTTTTGCACAAATTTAGAGTCCAAAATCCGGGGCCTAAAATCAATGTGCTCGCATTGTCAGTAGTTCAGAATGACTTCTTCGGACGTTTCGAACCCAAACCATACGTCCTCCATGGTTCTGTGGGTCCCAGGGGGTGATCAACCACTGCAAAAAGACTATTTATGGGGCTGGCTTGGAGCAGCGGCCTAACCTGCTGTGCCACATGGCCAGCCCTAGGCTGAATTTGCTTTGACGTAAGGAATTGTTTGCTCTTTCGGACTGCGGCCCAACCTTGTGCAATTCTATCCTTAGAGCTATCTCGATCGATGCCTGATAGCTTTTTTTATCAAGTTCAATCTGTTGATGGAATAATAATCCAACTAGTGAGTAACTGCCTAATTTAGCCATAATTAAACTAAATGAATGACTGCAGTGCACTGTCCACAGCCTAAAGTACTCTGTGTTCCACAACAACGAAGGGGGTTGAGGATAGTAAAACTGAAGTGGATTAAGCCAATTGAATATCGATTTGTTTCTCACGCTGTGTGTTTTCGTGCAAGATTGGGGTGGGAGGCAGAGAATTAGCCGGCGATGTGATGATAGCGTACTGGCCGTATTATTTTAATTCAAGACGCTGATGAGCAGGGACAGAATGTATTTCAATTCATTCTCCGCAAATTAACACAGCCCTCTGTTTGCACACATAAACATGCACGGGCTGGCGCTCGCACACGAGCAAGAACCAACGCGAAACACGTGCAAACCTGAACTTCAATTACCCACTTTGATATCCCAACAGTAGTTGTAAGGCGTGGGTGTGTGTGTGTGAGTGTGTGCGTTCACAACATTGAATAAATACGGGTTATATTCCTCATTGTGTTCCTGGTTCTTTCTTCCATGATACCAAACATCAAACCGGAGCGACTCGCACACACAGACACACCGGCACTATTAGCCATCAAGGAAATATGAAAGAAGAAGTGGGGGACGGGGATGAGAGAGAGAACGAAGAGAGACGTTTGTCAACGTATCCCAACTCAGATTAAAGCAAGCTGGGATGTATTTCAGCAAGATGTCTGCCATCCTCTCTCTCTCTCTCTCTCTCTCTAACCAACAATATAAAACATAGGAATGTGCTCACTGGAAACATCCCAGCATTCCTGTATTGAGTTCGCTACTGTCCCCTTCTTCTGCCTCTTCACCATGGGGAGCAGAGCGCTGTACTCCCAAACTTTGGAACATGCTACCGATATCCGTAATAGCACTAATCTCACCCAATTCAAATCCACACTTAAAAGCAACCTGTTTAAGCTGGCCTTAAATCTGAAATTACACACTAAACTTTTTAACTTATCTATTTTAAGTGCATATGCTGGCTACTCAATGAAGTATCAATGTGTACGTTACTTAATTATTTTAGTTTTGTTACAAGTCAGCGGGACCAGCCGGCCGAGCAGCGCCGCGCCGAGACGGATCGTCAGCGGAGGTCCCAGCGCCCCCAGCTGTTCCGCATCAGCGCTCATCAGTCGACCTCCTCTTAAGACAGCGTCCGACCCTGGAAGGACGCAGCCCCAAAGTCTTGGTTCAGCTGAGCTAGCCTGACAAAGCACGTCACACCACGATTCAATACCTTGATGAAGTTTACATAGATTACTGTACAAACTCTGCCGTTTGAACTCATCTGGGTGCTGTCTGTTCCACCTGCAGCGTGACCCCCAGGAGCTTGCACCGGAAGCTGATTCTGCCCTGGTGGACCTCAATATTGAGATGAGTAACTTGTCAGAGGATGAAGAAATGGACTGTGTTTAGATGTGTTAATATGTACCACGACTTGCTTTGCTGCATACAATAAACGGTTTCTAAACCCTCCCTTGTTACTCCTCTCTGGGTCATTACTCAATATTCTCTCTTATTTTACGTGATTAGTTGGAAACTAGGTTGAAGAGTTCGAGGGAAGACATCGCAGGAAAGCCGATGAGGGGAGTAGAACTCATGGCACTAAAGACATTGTGATCTAAACCACAGCACCATTACTATAAATGGGGACCGTCTTTAGGTTCAGCCTCTTTAACCGCTTCACCATCGTCGACCCTCTAGAAAGGACATTTTAAATAAAATGCATTATTATTATTATTATTATTATTATTATTATTATTATTATTATTATTATTATCATTATTGTTATTATTATTATTAATGGCATGAAATTTGGTATTTGTACTAGAGGTGTGCTGATGACTCCCACTGTCTGCTGTGTGGAAATTAAGTCATTGATATATCACCAATACACATATATTTCAAGTGATATTCACCCCACCGTCATTTTTATCACCGGCGCAACAGTTTCCAGGTGTAACAGCCTGTTATTGCGGTATGAAAAAACACACATACACAACCTGGATTAGAGAAATGCTCCGAAGGAACATGCAGAGGAGGTTGAGACGTCACACGGCTAGTGACGGAAAGTCGCACATATAAACCAGATGACTGCCTAAGGCCATCAGCTGTGCAGCCTTTGATAGTCTTCATACAATTTGCTCTAGCTGACCTTCCTCAGCTGAGCTTGGCAGCCATTTTGATACCTGGCTTTGCCCATTATAGATAAAGAAATCAAACCCTTATTAGACACATTTCTGTGTCAGGGACAGTTATTCCATTGATGGAGACATCACCTTTGAGCTGCCCTAACAAGTACTTGTGTATTTATATTATATATTTACAGGACCGCAAAACAGGTTATGCTTTTGGTCGCGTTGGTTTGTCAGCAGGATAACTGAAAAGGTTACGCACAGATCTGGATGAAATTTTGTAGAGTTGTTGGAAATGACGGACGGAACAAGTGATTAAAATTTGTTTTGTTGTTGCATTTTTGAACCTATAAGTAACTTAATAATCCTACTTCATCGCCAACATACAGATAGAACGCTATCTGTATGTCTGCGCTTACTGCTGTCACGTGACCAGACATCTGGGTTGCGGTGTCTGCTGGGTATTGTAGTTGGCTTGTGCTGAACATGTTTCCCAGTGTGTGGAGGCAAATGGATTTAATTTTACTCCAATTTGTGTTTGTCTATGACTCAGGTGACAGTATCTGGTTTGATTTAAAATGCTGCGTTTACCGTGGTCACATGACCACACTTCCGGGTCACGGTGGCTACTAGGTAATATAGTTGGCTTGTGCTGAACATGTTTCCCGGTGTGTGGAGCCAAATGGATAAAGTAGTTAAGCACTTGATAATGGGTTCCCACACATACAGCTAGCACCAAAAGCATTATGTTTTTTGTACCACTACTTTTCTCTAAATGTATTGTCATTTATTTAAAACTGTATAAAATCAATCAGAAGGCAGACATTTGCAGTTAAGTTAAATCAATTTTGCTCTGAATTGAGTTTGTCTATGCCACAGGCGACAGTATCTGGTAAAGGGACTAATAATATGCTACTGAACAGACATCATTATAAGTTACATGGTAGGTATAGGATTCCAGAGCATCTAGATGTTCTGGCATCAGTGACCCCATGGTCTTGATGCAGGTTTGCACTCTCTGAGTGCTTCTATTTTCCTATGCAACAACAATGGGTAGTAGTAGGAAAAAATATATAGAGAAAAAAATATGTAGAATTTGAGGACATCTTTCCCTTTCTTTAGGACAAAAATTGTCACTTGTTGATCAAGGAATTCACAGCAAGCATACTCACAACATGTGCCATTGTTCCATTGTTCGTGTTGTCTGTCAGTAGATTGGTCAAGTCATAGAAGACTGTTCGGTAGTCTAATACAGCAGCATAAGTGGCCCACATAGTCTTATGAATTAAACTAGGCCTATAGACGAGTTTTCCCCCGAAATACAAGGGGCTGGCGTTTTGTCCCGTCGGGATGAAACACGCTTCCGGAGCCTTATCGTTGCCTATGCAAACTCTGGTACTTGACCGAGGTCCGAGCACACAAAACACACAAAACGCACGCCAATTCAATATCCGACCACTAGATGTTGTCTGTAATCAGTTACACATCACACCACTCGCTCCGATCATAATTTTGTATACATAATGATGAAATACAGTCAAGATCCGACTTAAAGTTACTCACCGAGTGGTCACATCTTCTTCCAAAAGGAATGAGAAAATGGAACGACTTGCACTGATTATTAAATCATGCGTTTGTGGGTCACAGATGCGCACGAGAGCATTTGGGTGTTGAATAGCACCCCGCAAGTTACCATCATCCGTTTTAAATAACCCTGTAGGTGTTACCACCAAATATTCATGTTGAAAAATTGCCAAAAACACAGCGCACTAAATGACACCGGACGTGACGTGCAGACATCGGAAGTACCCCCCGAACTCGTCTATACCATCATCCTGATTGCTAACGGTAT
>OMKY01145415.1:0-10834 GCA_900302395.1 Bregmaceros cantori
CCCCCAGTCCTGCTACTTGGAAAGTCTTAGGCCGGCTCACACACAGTTGTAGTTGAAGTGTGGGAATTCCAGGTCGCTGGGCCTTTATCTGAGGAATGCTGTGTCAGAAGTCGAGGTGCTTGGCATATCTGAGGAGGAGGGGGGTGGATTATGCTGGCTCCGGGACGATGCCGAGGCCTCTGTCGGTCCATCGAGGTTGTCATGGGAGCTCCAGAGTCTACGCTTAACGGCCCGCTCCCCTTCCTTCCCTCTCTCCCCACCAGAATCTCAATCACGACCTTTACATTAGTTACGCAAGCCGCAGACTGCTAAAGTATATTAATGCAATTGGTCTCGAGAGGAACGAATGAAGCTGAATTGCATATGCATTATGCACATTTTCGGGTTTTCACGATTAACCTTGAACCTTGCCACTCCAAAGGGGGCATCCTGAGATAAACAAACTCGATAGCATTCTTCTAAAAACATGCTTATTGCCTAAGACAGCAGGCATTTTCAAATGGAAAGAAAATATTATTAAATACAACTTTTCATTGGAAGTAGAGATCTTCTCCATTATATTAAAAGCTTGCATGTTGATAAAATTATAATATTCTTTTGAACAGAAATTAGGTTAATTGACACAATGTTTCACTGATTAGATTTTCGTTCATTAGCTGGCTATATCAATATTTGTGAATTGTAATCATAATTTAGTGAAATTACTGAAATCATAAAATCATTTTATTTGGTTCAGAACCAATTTCTTTCAATTTTTACATTTTCTTTTTCAAAATTGTTACTTTCATTTCATTTTTTTTCATTATGCATTCCCAATGTTATTATTCACTGTGGTCACACTCTTGTTTGCCATTATCTGGCGAATCAAAATTCACAAATCACAATTAATTTGCAATGAACAGGTCTCATCTTTCAAAGAGTCTAATAAGCCTAATAATAACAACCTGATATTTTCCATAGTCAAACCAACTACGATGCATGACATCAAATGGGATCAGATTGTTTACCTAACAATCATAATCCAATCTGCAGACCAAGATAGATGCACAGTTCTAATCTGCCTCTGGCACACACTCGCACCTATAAGTCAACTGAAGCTGACCTCAAGAATGTTGCTCTACATAGATTTTCTTGACCTGTGTCACGACACGGACCACTCAATTTACTTGACAAAAAAAAAAAAAAATCTACGGCACGTGGTCGTGCCACTTCTCAGTATATATTCTCTCCACCCCCGTGGCCCCTAACCGCTCTAATAATGCATGCGCTAGCAACTCTGGCCTGCGATCCATCTAAAAGCACGGCAAACACTGCCGCGGAGGGCGCAAGAGTTCCTGCCCTGTCGCAAGTAGGGTGTGCATGAAACAACCCCCCCCCCCTCCCCTATCCCGCCCGAAGACGCTGTATAAAAAAAATCTATAGGCTGGCTCTCTGGTGGCGTAGATTTATGAGCGCGATGTATGGAAAAAGCCAGGATCCCCTCAGATAAAACCTGGCGCTGGGTCAGGAGGGTGAAGTATCCCCTTCTGATTTATCCCCCTTGCAGAGACCCGCTGGTCCTCCGCACACCTCCCATCATTCCACCCTCCCCTCCACCAGTCTGTATCCCAACGATGCCCCTGTTATGACAGCCAGTCTGCAAATATTTGCTGACGCTAACCAGAGCTAAACAGTGTCATTGTGCAAGCGGGTGATTTAGATTTGCGCGCTTCAGCAAAACAGCGTGCTTGTTAGGCTGTCGGCGGCGTGTGTATACGCGCAGGCATTGCTGTTTGCATTCCTTGCATGCGGACCCCTCAGCCCCGGTGGCTGGGCGGAGGGCGCGCGTTGAGGGCAGCAGTGAGGCGCTAACACAACTGTTTGTCTTATTTTAGCTTTTTTTTTCTGCTTGCCACAGCATCCAGGAGGCATTTTTTATTAAGTATATTTAAAACCAGAGATGAGTGATGTTTGTGGCTGCAGTGCAAAGATGCTATCAATGTCTTACAAAACCAAATGCTTTAGAGGATCCTTGATGCTGAATGAGAGTTGAGAGTGTACAATGATAATATGGAGTTCCTGATGCTTATTTTTCCTTGCTAGCTGTTGCTCTCTTTTGTTTTTCATGATTGCTATAGTGGAATGTTTTAATCTTTTCTTTTTTCCCTACTAAACCTGCAAAACCGTATTCCCCCTTGGGATGAAGCAAGTGACTGAATGAACATACTATTATTAACATACTACATGTGCAACTACAAAATCCCCCAAAACACATGTTATCATTTTTTTAATCATGAATGACTAAAGCCGTTATGAATTAAAAAAATTGAGTGTCTGGGTGACCGTCACTTTCTGTAAAGAATTAAAACTTCAAATCACTATTCCGTCTCACAGAGAGAGGGAGAGAGAGAGAGAGCGAGAGATTATTTATAATAATATAGAAATATTAATATTGAAAACAAAGTTATCTAACGTATGTGTGGAATCTCTCGCCCACTTTGTCTTTAGGAAAGTGGATGATACTATGAGTACCCCTGGTGTTGAGCATCTGCTGGCATTGATTTTTAAAATGCATTAAAAGTAGTTATTTTGGGTACTAAATATTAATACTGATAACTTGTAGACCTTCAAATACCCGACTTTCGTAAGACTCGCACCAATACATGCAAAGAGCCTCCTTTCTTCCCTGCACACAGCCGGTCCGGGGCTTCATAAATCACTGATGTCAAGGTCGGGACCCGCCCACGCAGACTCCGGGGCCGACTGTACCGCCCTATGTGTGTGCCCTATGTGTCTGTGTGCTGCAGTGTGCGTTGGCAGGTACGGGGGCGTAATTGGGTTGATTGGGTTGGAGTTAAAATATCATCGGGGTGCATTCTCATGCACCAGCTCGCATGAAATGAGGGTGAAAGGAGAGATCAAAGGCGGAGTCACGCCCCCCCTGGCCCTCCTCCCCCAATGAATAAGGCATGAGATTAATGCTCCAGAGTCCTACAGTATTTACGCACACATACACTCATACACTTGTACACACATGGTCCGAGACCGGTTAGACACACACACACACACACACAACCTTCACATGTCTTTCTGGTCTCCTCAACTAGGTTGCCAGAGGTTATATTCTCAGATGACAAGTAACCAAGTACAAATAGTCTGTTACTGTATGAACTTGAGTTGATTTTTTTTTCACGGAGTCTGCAATCTTTATTGGATAGGATTACTTGGAGAACTCACCGCGCTGTGGTAGACACAACGCCATTAACACGTATCCATTAATTTCGAAAGTTACCACCTTAAGATGAAGGATCTGTCATGGCGGACGGTGGCGCATGCACGTGTTTCAGGGATTTCATTATATTTTTTGTGCAGTGTATATCTCAATCGGAGATTAATCGTAATCTCCGATTTGGTCTTAAAGTTTTTTTTCCCCAGCATCAGCAACGTTTTCTCATCTTTATTGGATATGATTAGTCGGAAGCTGGATTGAAGAGATCGGCGGTAGACATCGCAGACAAGCCGACAAGGGGAGGAGAACTTGCAGCGCTGCGGTAGACACACCGCCATTATCATGAATGGAGGCGTGTTGGGTGCGGTGTCCATAACCACTCCGCCAACAACACTCCCCGGAGATGAATCTTCATTCCAGTATTTCTTAGTAAGGTTCCGTGAAGGAATTTCCTAATGTGGGACACATTCGAGAAACCTTTTTCCAGTCCCCCCTATGTTCTGTAGCATGCTAACTACAAAGGGGTTGTTGTCGGGGCCAGTGGAGGTGAGGCTAGCGTGAGATCACGGCAGCCCCCGGCTCGTACGGATCACACTAAGTAGGTCTAATGATCTCCTGAATTATTCACTGGACCACAGCCCAGGAACATATGGAGGAGCACTGCACAACACACACACACACACACACACAGGGACCTGCTCACTCTCACTTATATGCATATTCATACATAAACACACACATGTTACTTCACTGCCTGGACTTCACAACCAGAGAGAGAGAGAGATACTGAGGGCTTTGGATTTCAGTCGGGTGCAAAGAGGTCACATTTAAGATCAGGATGACTTAGTCAGTGTTGCCAGTTACTCGTAAAAAGTAATCTACTACTGATTATTGCTACAAAAGGAAATGAATGGAATGAACTCCCAAGACAATCGGGACAACTACACAAAAACATCCTAAACTGAAGAACTCGCTCACACACTGGCAATTATTTGTAATCATTGTTTTTTTCCCCTTACATTGTTTTTTCCCCCTTAGTTTTAATCAAGATTTTTAGTATCGGGCTCTTAAAAGTTTATCCTAACCCCATTTTTCGTATATGCCAACTAGGCCTTGGCGATATTGACAAAAAAAATTATTGCGATATGCTTTTGCTATGTCTAGATATACGATATTTATCTCTACGCAGGCCAAAAAAATGCACTGTGTAGGCAAATGTCTAGAAGAAGACTTAAATTGTAACAAAGTATTTGTGCACCATTAATTTAATGAAACCAATGAAGTACTTTATTGCCTTATTGCCTGTATTGCCCTATGTTAATTGTGACTATTGGTAATTTTTACAACATCACCTAAATAATAAAATGAACACTAAAACAATAAAAAATGTTTACATTAAAATGTATTCCTCAGAGTTATTAGCAGAGATGGGCTGTAATGCATTACCTTTACTCAATTTTTGTGTGTACTTTTTAAATTTTGGAGTACATTTTTCACAAGTTACTTTCTACTTTTACTTAAGTAAATTTGAGGAATTGGAAAAAAAACTACTTTTTACGTGACGTGAGTAATTTGCTACTTGTTACATCTCTTGCGCTCTCGCTCTCTCTCGCTTTCTCTCTGTCTTTCTCTTTCTTGGACGGTCTCTCTCTCGGTCTCTCTCTCTCTGTCTCCCTCTCTCTCTTGGGCGCTCTCTCGGCCTCTGTCTCTTGGTCTCCCTGTCGAGCACTCCCTCTGTCTCTGGCTTTCTCTCTTTCAGTCTCTATCTCTCTTTTGAAAAGAGAATTTGTCCTCATTTATTTTACTTTTTTAACTGACAGTTACTCTGTACTTTCACAAACTTTTTTGTGGAGTACTTTTTTACTTTTGCTTGAGTAACTATTTGGATGACTTTTACTTTTAAGTAACATTTTGCTGAGGTAACAATACTTTTACTCAAGTTATTTTTATGGCTACTCTGCCCATATCTGGTTATTAGTGTGTTTTATATAGTTATCTTCATATATTGTATTTTAATATTATGCAGCGATAAAGGACAACTTAATGGTAAATATAGTAACATACTTTGACAAAACACAATGTACAAAAACGGCTTAAACATTAACACATATGGGGTCCGTGTTGGCTGAGTGGTTATGGACACCGCACCTAACGCGACCCCATTCATGTTAGTGGCTCTGTGGCTCTGTTCGACTACGCTCGCCGACTTGCAATGCCGATCCCCGATCTCTTCAACCCAGTTTCCTAATCCTATCCAATAAAGATGGAAAAACGGCGCTGACGCCGGAAAAAATAACTTTAAAAAAACAACATTAACACATATAATGACTCCATGATTCACACAATGAAAATAAATCCTCCTGACATATTTAAAACAAGGCATCTAGTTTTTTTCAATATAACAATGTCCAGATCATATAAAAAAATAAACACCAATTACATTAAAATTGTGCAGACGCTTAAAGTAAAAAAGGCTATGTGGAGGATAGTTTCAAATGTCTTTTCTCCATATTGTGGACTTCTAAGTCCAGCTTAGTCTTGGATGTCACGTCTGCCAGAGGACCCCACACCCCACTCCCCCCACCCTACCATCAGGATCTCTCTTTGAGCGGGAGCGCTGCCCAGTGCGCATTAGGTTTGTGTGTATAAATACAGTCAGCTATATAATACGGTACGCTCGGTGTACAGTGTGTTCATATATCACCCATACACAACACAGGGTTGGGAGATGTCCGTATTTTAACATCCACACTAACTTTTAATACATTTGATCTGCCGTCCTAAATCACCCCAAACCAGCCTTTGAATCTGCTGCCAGCTTTCTGTCTGCACCCGAGACCCGGCAGACTGCGCTATCTCTCTCCCTGTGTGCGCATGCAGCGTGGAATGCATGGACGTTAATGCTAAGCACTAGCGCTAAACGCTATCGTTTTGTATTTATGCTTTCGTCATTCTGCCTCACTCAGAGCGTACAGGCATACAGACGCAATACTATGCGCTTCAGGTTGGTTTGATGCATGCGTTTAGCATTGTATGTGTGTCTTTGTGTGTGCCCACATGTTGGAATGTATCAGGTTGAATGTAAAGCCCTGCTGTCAACTGCTGAATGTTGAATTTTTCATCATCCGCTTTCAAAGTCCCATGCAGTTCACGTAAGCGAACGCTAGGACCTCCACACAAAGTATTCTGTATATAGCTAAATGTAAAGATTAACACTTTGTACTGTAATGACCACCAGAGGTCACTGCATGTTAGTTATGTTTTACTTAGATTACCGTTCATGCACCTTTCCTTTAATTCTAAAAACTAGTAATTATTATTCACAATCAGTATAAAATTACACACTGTATTTACCATCAGGAGAATAATAATTGTATAATGTACTAATTGTGATTGTGTTGCATCAAGCCATCTTCATAGTAAATCATTGATAGTGAAATAATGTTATATATTTTTTCCTCACTTGATTCATTGTCAACTTTACATTTATCTATCTAGCCATCCATGTTATGAATGGATTAATCTTTATTTGAACATAAAATAAATAGATGGAAATAAAACGGACAAGTAGAAAGTGATGTAAAATTGAAAATTACTCAAGGTTGTGGTCTAAACAAAGTTGTGAACACATTAAATTAATGAAATCAAGATTAGATAAAGTCCATTGTAAATATCAAAGTTAATCTCAAAGATGGGAGGAAGCCGAGACATGGCATCATGCATGCTAACTGCTTTCTGTTGGTGTACTAGCAATCAATAAACATGATTTAAAAACATAGGTTGCATGATAGAGTACACGGAAATCAATTGGTTCCTGCGTAGCACCTAATACGGTTGAAATTGCTGATCAAACGTTATCGTACAGATAAGAAACCATATTTTTGCTGAACATTCTGAGATGCCCTTTGGTGGATTTTATTAAAAGCTATTTGATATTTCTAGTGTATTTTGATATCTGTATTGGTTTTAGTTTGACAACTATGTGCACAGTAGTCGGAGTGTTCTGGTTGGACTTCTTTGATGGGGTCTGGCGTTGTGCTGGTGGTAGCTAGCTGGTGATTAGCCGGTGTTCAGCCCGCCCCCTCCCTGTCAGCACTGATAGTGAGTGTATCCAGTCTTTGATGCAGCCCGCGGCCTGTCAGTGCCCCGGGTCCAAAGTGGCGTCTTATCTGCATCCTACTTTCCTCCCCTGTCCGCCACGTCATGGCTCGGTAGCTGCTGCGGCTAAGAACCCCCTCAGTCTCTCTCTCTCCATCGCTCCCCAAAGAACTCAGCCCTCGTCGTATCTCACGCTCTGTTTATAAGCAGACGAGGCGACGAGAGGGACCTATAGACAGATACTGACAGGCTTAACCCAAAACGGGTGGTGGCTGTGTGCGTGTCCGCCGCTGTAAAGAAGCACAATATTTATTATCACTTTTATTGGGGTCTTCTCAATTTTGGACCCACATCACAACACCCAGAAGAAAAACACAAGACTCATAACAAACAGATTCTAAAGATAATACTTCATTGAGCGCCAAGGTCTGGTGGAACTATCTTGGCGGCATCTTCTCTTTATTCTTTAAGAAATATTTTTCCACCCTAGGAGGGTGGAAAAAACTGCTTCAACATTGCCATTTCAAAATATTGTTCCATTTTGTTAATTAAATAGATAAACATACTACATCATCATCATCATCACTCTTGTAGTCTGGCTGACCGTTGGGGCGCCACTGATGAAGTTGCAACCAACTCTCTCCATCGCTCTCTGTCCTCGACCACTCTCATGGTGTCACTCAGCCTGCAACTTGTCCACTCTTGGATGTTATCTTCCCATCACTCTGTCTTCCTCTCCTCCTTCCACCTGGCACTGTGCCTTGAAGGATTGTTTTTGAGAGCCCTTGCGATCTCGTGACATGTCTGTACCATATTAAATTATATGAAATGATATTGTGATATTCGGTTACATTATAAAAAAATATATGGTACATACATTTTTTTCCATCTTTGCAGAAAACAAAGAACATTAAAAAAATATATTTTCAACTTTATGTAAGTAGACATCATAGACTAGCTGACGAGAAGAGAAGAATTTGCAACACTGCCGACGCTGCGGTAGACACAGCGTCATTAACACGAATAGGGGCGCGTTAGGTGCGGTGTCCATAACCATTCTTTCAAAGACACCCACTCCCCTAAACAAAGTGAATTTTTAGTCACTCAGATAGATCCACCTCCCTGTTTTCAAGATGTGTATTTCATGTTTCAATCGACACCACAATTAATTAAAGATATTCACAGCAAATGGACCTTCAAACATTCATACCTGCAAGCATATTATAAAAGCAATACACAGATCTAGCAACAAAGGGTGTTGAGTAGTGGTGCACCGATCCGATCCTCAGATCGATGATCGGAGGCCGATCAGACTTTTTTTCAAGGATCGGGACTCGTGATTCTGTACCGATCCTGATCGGCGAACGGTAAATGAGTCGGGGAGCATGCCGAATGACTTTTGAAATTGACAATTGTGCCAAATAGTTTGGGTACTACCAATTTTTGGAGGATCAGAACTCTGTATCGGGACTCGGTATTGGTGATTGGGACTCGGTACCAGAGATCGGGATTGGCCGATCCTTAAAATCAAAGGATCGGAATCGGATCGGTAGCAAAAAAATGTGATCGGTGCACCCCTAGTGTTGAGATTGAACAGTGAGTTGAACATTGTCGCTGTGCGAGGAGAGCTTGCACACTTAGTGAGGGTTGTATTTTCTCCTGAAGCTTTGAGAACAGGATATCAAAGAGCTTCCTGCTTCTGTTCAGAGTGCTGCAAATCAGGCTGGTAATGGACACTGGATTTAGCCTTCCAGGCCGTGGAGGTAATGCTGTCAATATCACATGACTCTTCTCCTTCTATGAGGAATGGTGAAAGCCTCTCTGTGCATTGAGCCTCGGCCTTGTCCGAAGCAGAGTTTTGGCGGGCTAGACCTGTCTTGACCATTGAGCGTTAGCCATTGTGACATCATTGTGACAGGCACACCCTCACGTCCTCGCTTTAAAACGTTGTCTGGGGCCTCTTTTCCAAGATGGCCTCTTCTGTTTGTTCCTGCAAAAATCTAATATTATCTGAAGAAGTGAAATGCATTATTTTTTTGTTGCACCAGAGTTGGATTATATGACAAATCGTCAATCTTCTTTGCCGATGGTTTTCCGATAACGTCATTGCGTCATCGTGCCTTGGCTACATTTCACGCTATCGGCGTTGAGTGTGTTTGCACACACGTGTGTGGATGTGCTGATGAGGCTCCGGCTGACGGGTGCGTCAAATTGTTTGTGCACCTGTGCAGCTACATCGGCAATGATCGGTTGGTAATAATCAATGGAATTTCTTTGGACAACACCCCATTATGAGAATCTTTTGAGAGCTGCAGCCCTAGTAGACAAAAATGTATATTTCCCAGAAAATGGTTGATTATGACGGGGAACAAAATACTTTTTTCCAATTGTTAATGCTGCAGGAGTGTGGTGGTAGCTCCTAAGAAGCCAGGCGCCTCCTCGGTCTCCTCGGGATCCTCGTCTTCCTCAGCGGTCACCTCGTCGTCCGCCCCGTCCTCTGTGCCTGCAGCGTCCACCAGTGTGTCCGTGGTGTCCGAACCAACCCAGGATGGATCTGATGATGCGGCTGGTAAGTCGCACAAACTCAGGCCTGGGACCTTCATTTCATTATAGGAGATAGTGTGACTTACATATTCCATAGTGTGTTGAACTTGAAATGGTTGTTTCATAGATTATTACAGTCATGGATTGAATTGAATCAAATTAACAAATGTCCAATAATCTGATGTTTCCTCCCCCAAAAATGCAATTGGTACTAGTTTGCACAGAACCATTTCCATAATGAAATAAATATAATCTAAAAGACATCTACTGTTTGATTGTGCAAAATGCATTTTTTTTTTCAAATACAAATTAATAATAAAAATGTATTTACTGCCCATCCAGACGTAAACACAGATGAAACTATAAGTGGAGTTAGTTTTGGAAATGTGTGCATAATTGTGTAAAATGTTGTAAAGCTGATAAAATGCTGTGCTACAATTTTCAGGGTATGTTTTCAGTTCAATCACTCGAAATGTGTGTTGCTTTTTAAAATTTGGTTCAAGCCACAACAACAGTGATTAATACAAGAAGGGATTATTTCAACAGACCCAACGTATCAGCATGCGTATGTCTGTGTGTGTGTGTGTGTGTGTGTGTGTGTGTGCATACACGCATGGATACACCATCCATGCGTGTATGCAAGAATCCCTGACGGCAGATGAGTTAATTTACTCCTCTGTACTTGAAGGAGCTACTTCAGCTCTACAACGATCAGTCTCTGAAGACCTAAATGGAGATGTTTAACACACGTACAATCCCCCAGCCCCTCCCCATGCTGCCCCCAACACAGACACACACACACACTCACTGAGGACCCCACGCTCCACAACACACACACACTCACACTCACTGAGGACCCCACGCTCCACAACACACACACACACTCTCACTGAGACGGTGCTGCTGCCGTTGTCATTTCGTTAGAGTTATCCGTGGTCTGGGACTGCGCAGGCTGGAAAAACAAGTTCAGTGGTGGAAGAGGAG
>OMKY01145428.1:0-14128 GCA_900302395.1 Bregmaceros cantori
ATGCTTTAAATATTAATTGTAAAAATCATTTTTAAAAGTCAACTTGAATTTTGATTTTCCCCATAAAAATAATTTAAATAGAATTTCAAATCGTATTTTGAGGGAAGATTAACAGACCTCGCCTGTATGCGTGTGTGAGTGTTAGAGAGTGAGACAGCCTGTTTTGTGGGAGTGTGCGACGGCACAAAAGCAGGGACCGAGCACCAAGGACTAGCAGGACTAGTGCAGAGCAAACACAAGGCCGCCACTGAGGATCCTGGGAAGTTTTGATGTGGACACAGAGAGACAAAAAGACTCATGGCTCAATGGAAATCCGAGAGCACCTCCGCCCCGGCCCTGATAAATGGAGAGTTCGTTAGTTCTTCCTGTCACCACAGGTGTTTTCAGCTGCGCATTAAACGCGAACACCTGTCCAGCGTTTGCAGCGTGTCTGTGTTAGGGTGAGAGTGGGAAAGGGGAAGGCGAAGGGTATATACATGTCCACAAATACTAGAATGGCATGCTATTGTGTGCTTTGAAGAAAGGCTGGAGAAAATATGTGTGTGTGTGTGTGTGTGTGTGTGTATTTTGGATCGTCTACAAGGATGCAGGTGGGGTGTGAGACAGGCAGGGAAGATGTGAGTGTGTGTGTGCGGGTACTGTATTGTTTGTCTTTTTGTCTGTCTGTCTGTCTATCAGCAGGATAACTGAAAAGGTTAAGCACTTATCTGGATGAAATTTTGTAAAGTTGTTGGAATTTACAAACTAAACAAGTGATTACATTTTGGTGCATTTCTGTAGCCTGTAAGTAACATAATAGCAACTAGTTTGACAATTGTTATGAGCTTACAAACAAAGCAATCACCTTCAGCAACACGCAGCAGTTGCCTCCACTCTACTGCGTGGTACTAACGGTGTGTCTCCAATAATATCACTATGCACTCGAATGAAGAGAACAAACTGCAGAAGTGCACAGATTGAAACAGATCCTGTGTCAGCAGAATTGATGATTGTTGCCAATCCTCACATTTTTTTGCCAATACATTCCTGCCTATTTTTACTTGGTCTTGAATGTTTTTGCAGTCACAACTTGATTTTCACTGTAGAGCCATTGATGATGAATAGGTCTAAGTTTTTTTTTGTTTTTTTTTTCAATTTCCAGCGTAAGCGCAATTTTCCATTTTACTGACAAGGTTAGTTCTGAAAGTGGGTCAAGAGAGATCGGGGAAGACATTGCAGAAAGGTTGGAGAGGGTAGGAGAACTCTGCTGCCCGTTTGGATGAACTCAGGCGCTATATGCGATATATGCTGTCTCTGCCTCACAAAGCCAGCCAGCCAAAAATAACTACAAGCACTCAGAGATTGCAACCCTGCACTGTAGTGGTACAAAAAATAGTACTTTTAGTGCTAGCTGTATGTGTGGCAAGCCATTATCAATGCAAGTGCTCGTAGAGTAATAGCCTGGCGAGCCAGAACCCACGCATCGTCCATGCATCGCACATCGCTAGATGTTTGTAATAGTTAGGAAGCTGACGCTGTTGGACCTAACCAATCACTCAGATTTTTACATGTAAATGTCTCATTGATCACCCCGTGCACTAACCAGGTAAGGAACTCTCCATCCATCTATCTGAACGTGCTGGTGATTAAGTACGATTATGTTGTTTGGTGCAGGCACGGGAGTCGCGGCCACGCAGTGTGACGTCACTAGGGAGAACGGGGATCGTTCACCTGTTAATAATAATGAAGTATGCCTATTATGTTACTTATAGGCTACAGAAATGCACCAAAATGTAATCACTTCTTTCTTTCGTCATTTCCAACAACTCTGCAAAATGTCTTCCAGATCCGTGCTCAGCTTTTTCAGTTATCCTAAGGACAAACCAACACGACCAAAAACATAACATAACATAAAAATCATAGAGAGCCATGCCTTTTATTCTGTCTTTCATCTATGTTTTCGTTATTGTTAACTTAGTACTTGATTTGTGCTATTCAGTATCTGAATCATTATATCTTATCAGTATAGTTGTTGTGTAAGAGGAATATTTCTGCGTGTGCATATGTGCGAGTGTGGGTTAAGTGGGTTTTCATTAGCAATGTTTTTTTTTTTGCATTTTAAGGTTCACCTTGCATGAGTTCATTCAAAGGACAACATCAAATACCATAAAACAAAGCCCTTTTATGAACAAAAACAAATGGTTACATTGGATTTAGAAGGAGCCATTTCCCCCATCCATAGCCCTTAATGGACACTTCTTCTTATTATTTTTTTTAAGAAGAGCTTTTGATAGTAAGTATATCCTCGTTTATTTGGTGAAGTCTTTGAGGTCTTTAAACAGGACTTTATGTGTTGGGCGCGCTAATTCCATTCCATAGTTTTTTTTCCCCCCGGCCCATTCAGGCCACCTTCTCATCTTTTATTAGGGTTAGCAGAGACTGGTAAAGATGGGGAGCAGACATGTTGGAAATACGTCAGAAGGGGAGAGTAACACCCAAAACTCTTAAATCATTTGCATGCTTTCCAGTGCTGTGCTTAACCGACTAAACCACCGAATAGCACTAATTCTATTCTTTTATTTATATCGTCAAATTCGGCAGGTATTTCCAGTAACATTTCTAGTTGTATTACGACTTCCGGTGTCGGTCACTTTGCTGTGTTCTGACTTATTTTTGAACTTGTCTATTCAGTAGGTGCACACACCTGCATTATTAAAAAGGTGACTTGCTGTGTGCCACTCCACACCCAAATGTTGTAATGTTGATCTGTTCACCCCAAAATCATGATTTAATAATCTGCGCAACCCGCTCCATTTACTCCTCTGCGTCCGACTTACGTGTGAATGCAGAAAATGTGACCAGTGAGTCATATTTGTGGGTATTTCATCAATATTTATGCAAAACAGTGAGAAAAGCAGGTGGATAATGGGTTATTGGTCACAGAGCAAGCTGTGCAAAGCATTGCACACACAGCAGGTGGCTCTGGCGAGCCAGAACCGATGAATCGTCCACCGTGCACGTCCACGTCAATCGTGTTATCCAGTCAGAGTGCAGTAGGTGGGACAAGCGGCGTGGAAGCGTGACAACCAAACTCTGCCCACCTCTTGCGTCGCCCACACTAAACTCTGCCCTTGACTTGATTCGAATAATTCGATTGATCAGCCCGTATACGGGCGACAACACCCACGCATCAACGGCGTGTGATGCGTGGGCGATTCGTTGGTTATGGCTCGCCAGGCTAAGTAGCTACTTAATGCACATAACTTTGTGCGGTATCCAGGTGATGGCACTTTGGAAACATAGCGATTTAATTGACAGCCAAACTCTGGTTTGTATATATATATATATATATATATATATATATATATATATATATATATATATATATATATATATATATATATAGTGCCTATGTGTGGTTATTAAGCTGTTTTCCCCATGATGCATTGCAAAATTGCT
Source organism: Bregmaceros cantori (assembly GCA_900302395.1). Lineage (NCBI taxonomy): Eukaryota > Metazoa > Chordata > Actinopteri > Gadiformes > Bregmacerotidae > Bregmaceros > Bregmaceros cantori. The sequence goes on from OMKY01145428.1 coordinate 3,439, forward strand.
GTTCTCTGGTTGCATGTGTAATTTCCTGCAGCAAACCGTGGTCCTTTGCACAGCAGTCACATGTGTGTGTCTGTGTCTGTATGTATGTGTGTGTCTGTGTGAGTACGTATGTAAGCACGCATGTGCGGCCTTGTCCAAGTCACCGCTGTTTACAGAACGTTGCAAGTGTAAGGCATGCTAATGGCGTGTTAGACTAAGCACATACACGCGTGGCGTCTGTCTACAGATGTAAACACCACTAGGTTACACACACACACACACACAAACGTCTACCCACACCAAGGTTATTATGGTTAAGTGAAATGACACACCTCAACATAGAAACAAAATAACTCAGCAGTCTGGCGCAAGCCAATAATGGCAAGATTAAAAATTTGACCCACAAAATTCTAACTCTATTGTGACTCCACTGCAAATTTAACGGAACTCTTGTAAGCGTGAACACGCGCTTACAAGGGTGCACGCCATTATGCCAGGAGGTCCAAACCCCCCCCCCGAATGGGCCGAAAAAAACATTAAAAAAAAAACCATATCAGAATTATATATTATTAAAATGAGTCACAACGAAACGTCAAGAACATTAAAGTAACTAACTAGTAACAAGAGTAACTCGCAGATTATTAGGATGTCGTAACACAGGGCAAGGCACCCAACGGTTAACTTGTCAAAATAAGCATTCGGGGTTGCGCGGTGGCAGAGTGGTTATGGAGCGCATCCACAGGTTGAGCTCATACCCTCTTCGGCCTTTTTGGAATGTCTCCCTCCGACTCCGACTTCATGCCAGTTTCCGATTTAATCCTGTCGCTACCTCTCTCAATGAAAAAAGAAAAACGTAGCATATGGCCAAAAAAAACCTTTAAAAAAATAGCGTTCATGGATATATACATTCTGTATAAATTGAGGCTGGACTGGAGGGTAGTTTAGCTTATAATCGTTGCTCGAACCAAATTTGTTATGGCAGCCGCCGCCAGTGTGGGAATATGTACTTAATTTCTTCTAGTCTTGTTGCAGTGGCTTAAGACCACAGCACACGCAGCGCCGCGAGATTGCTTCCCCTCACGGCCATAGTGCATGTCCGCTCGTCCTCGCTGTCTCATCCACGTTTCACGCGAATGCTCTGAATAAAGTGAAAAAATATTGCAAAAAAAATAAAATAAAGCTAAAATTACTGCTACAAATTCATGGATTGGCGGCAGGTTGAAATCTTCTGCTGCCATGGGCTGACACCCATGTCGTAGTTTCAATCGACAAAATTTTGTTGCACGCTTGAGTGCGTATGAAAAGCAAAACATAAAAACAGCCTTCAATTGATTGGCTCTTTCAGGCTGACATCTATCCACAGTCCACGTTTCATTGTCACTCATGTCTGGGTGAGAGTGGGCCAACAGCTTCCAGGCTCTCCTTGTATGACAACAAGCGGCTCCTCAGCACAGAAGGCCGACTGTGGTCCTCACGGAAGGAGAGGTTGTGTCTGGCCGAGAGCCCGGAGAGAGAAACCCCCTCCCTGCCCAACAATGGCCGCCTCATTGAGAGGAGCTGGTGTCATTGAGAGAGGCTGGGCAGAATGGACGTTCATTCACATGCTAATGCCAACATGAGCCCCCCCCTCCAAACACGCTCACACGGGCCTGGAGTAGCGAGGCGGCCGAGGCCCCACTCCACTCACCAACCATTATCAGCGTCACACCAGCGCTCACCTAGGATACCCTCCCACAGCACAGTACCACTGCTGCATGGCAGAGGGCGCTACTGACAGTGCACCACGATTATATATTTAATTGATTTCAGAACTACTTTATATATTTAGTCACATGTAAATACAAGTACAGTGAAATCCTTGAGGAGAGGTGCAGCTGCGATTTTACTGCACCGTTCAGTGTCTGTATTTCTTGTTATTTTTGGGGCGCAAGTACCATTTTTTATTCTATATTGAGAGATAGTGACAGGATTAAATTGGAAACTGGGATGAAGAATCGAGGGGGGAGCCATCGCAGAAAAGCCAGAGAGGATATGCAAACCCGTGATGTTGCTCGCCCTGTGGCCTGCCGGACGCGCTCTCTAACCACTCTGCCACTGCGTGGCCCCCAGTGTCGGTATTTCTAATGAAAGTCTTAAAAAACCATACCAAAAAATGACTGACATTGGGCATTGGAGGGCAGCATATATAAAAAAGACAATACAAAAAAGGTGTAGTCTAAGTTAGAACAATAATAAATCAGTGGATATATAGGCTTTGTGTTTTCGACTATTTTTCAACATGTCTATTTAGTCAGAGCACGTGCCCACTGCGTGATTTCAAAAGTTCTATTGCAGATCTGTGCCCCACAAACCGACAATTTAATAATCTGCGTCCATAAGAACACATGGCAACATCCATGACTGACTTGAAGTCATATTTTGTCTGTATTTCATAAGTATTTATTGTGGGCAAAGCAATGTCGATAATGTGTAATTGGTCACTGGGCGAGCTGTAGTAAGTAAGTCAGTGTGACAAATTCAGCCAGTTCTGTCCTGGCTGTGATATAGACACCAGAAGTGTGTTTACAAAGGGCAGGACAAAATGACAGCGCCCTGTTTTTAGCACGTCTATTGGCATTACTTATATGTTGTGTAGCTGTTTGTGTTTTGAGGTAACATGGTGGCCCAGCCCAGCACTTTTATGTTTTACAGCTGTGGAGCTGACTGTTTGTGGCCAAGGTATACAAATTTAGTGGCTTGCCTAATTGGGTTGCCTTAAATGGAGAGAAGGAGGGGTTGGTTGCTTTTATCTTCTCTCAAGCCAACACTCAAGCTACATCCACATGAGGGTTTCATGCAGGGCTTTGAACCAATATTTTTTTCCAATCGTTCCGTTCCGAACAGAAACGGAATTATAACGTTTCCGGTTATGTGTTCCACCAATAAATTGACGTTCCTGAACCGGTTAGAACGCAAAAATACGCCCAGGCGCCGTGAGCGAAACTCGTGTACATTGTGTGTGCGCGTGTGTGTGTATGTATGCGTGCGTTCGGTCTGTTGTTTAATGTCCTTGTATTTGTCAACTTATTCAGTGTTCAGTACGGCCACTCGCAGTCGCTGCACATCCACGCCAACTCGTTCTCCGTGTGTGTGTGTATGTGTGCGTTTGGTCTGTTGTTTAATGCCCTTGTATTTGTCAACATATTTCATACTGTTCAGTACGGCCACTCGCAGTCGCTGCACATCCACGCCGACTCGTTTTCCGCGCGGGCGCGCGCGTGTGTGTGTGTATGCGTGCGTTTGGTCCATTGTTTAATGCCCTTGTATTTGTCAACTTATCTTACTGTTCAGTACGGCCATTCGCAGTCGCTGCACATCCACGCCGACTCGTTCTCCGTGTGTGTGTGTGTGTGTGTGTGTGTGTGTGTGTGTGTATGCATGCGTTATGTCCGTTGTTTAATGCCTTTGTATTTGTCAACTTATTTAATTCTGTTCAGTACGGCCACTCGCAGTCGCTGCACATCCACGCCGACTCGTTCTCCGTGTGTGTCTGTCTGTGTGTGTGTGTGCGCGCGCTTGTCTATTCACAGATATGAAATAGAAAAGAAACATTAGACATTATCGTAGCCATGCACCGGAGCAAACGTAAAGATAGAGGTGAACATACGTCTTTCTAGACGTATTATATACTCGCGTCGGGGACAAAACTAGCAGCAGCACTGGATGATGCTCCGGTAAAGTTGTCGGCGCTCACATTCTAAATTCTGCGGATGGACGCCTATTTGCGCGTGAAGCGAGCAATAACGGGGCCGTACATCTAACTGGGCATTCATGGGACACGCACCAAGTCAGCAAGCCGTTGACACGCCCAAACGGGGCAATCCATTTGGTCTGCGCAGGGGGGATTCTATTTAACACATACTGTGTTGTGCAGGTGAGTTTGCTTTTCAACGCCATGTTTCAACGAAAACTTCGAGGAACGGTATTAACCGGTATTAACCGGTTACCATTGTTTAAAATAAGTGTTCCTGTTCCAGAACATAAAAAAATAATAATGTTTCCGGTTTCGTTTCCGTTCCCTAGAAAATACAAAAAGTTCCCGGTATTCGTTTTCGTTCCTTGAACCGGTTCAAAGCCCTGGTTTCATGTCAATACTGGAGTGGATTCGAAAAATCTTCCGCAAACATGGCAATGGAAAACCACTGCAATCCACACTTCTAGGTGCGCTGTGAAACATCCACACTGGAACTATAGAACAAGAAACACATGTGAAACTCGCCGATCGCGCCGATCCTCTGGTTTAAACTACAGCAATCCTGAACGACACATCGTCCAGGCTGAACGACGGCCTGTTTAACGGATGGTTGACACAGAGCAAAATAAATTATGCCACCTTTCCCACGGCTCTCAAGCAGGCGCTCAAACACCCACCAGGACATTTAAGAGACTTACCTGCATAGGACCAGTCAATAGAGAACTTCTTATGGTTCCTGTAGCCATATGCTCCTGCTTGGTCCACTGGAGAAAGCACACACACATACAGAGACATTCATTATAAACATCATATTCCACCAGTGTTCACCACTGTTCACAGTATACTGACTAGTTCACCTAGATAACGATAATGTTTGTTTCTATGGGCATTAAATAAAGGCATTTGAAATATTACCCCATGGAACCGGAGGAAGACGGTCACCTCCACAGCACCGGCTGTGGAATTCACTGGACTGGACTGAGACAGTGGGGCTGAGTAAAGTAGTTAAGTAGTCAAATAACGCAGCCGAGTCAAATAACGTAATGTACAGTCTATGCCATTTCAGCCCCCACCCTCTGGAACTCTTAAGCTAGGTTTCCAATTCAGAATTGGTCATGTTGGTTTGTCTGTCATCAGGATAACTGATAAAGTTCATAGAGTTGTTGAAAATGACACACGGAAGAAGTGATTCCATTTTGTTTCTGTAGCCTATAAGTAGCAAAAAGCTTACAAACTACAGCATCATGCAGAAGTTGCCTCCACTCTACTTCATGGTAGTAACGCAGCTCAGAGAGTGTAGCAGTTAGTCCTATGGTCTGCCAAGCTGGAGACCCGGGTTTGCCACCTTCGGAAGATTGCGAAAATATTTCTTTTTCATGACTATAATCCCATGTAGCACCAAGAGCACCACTGGTGAAAAGTAATTACATTTTGGTGCATTTCTGTAACATAATAGCGTCTAGATACTTTTGGCATCATGGCCTTGGTTTGAACTCTTTTAGTTCCACAGGTGTTAATGACCCATGACTGTTTTGGAGCTCACAATATCAATCTTTCAATTTTAAAGTGTTTGGCCGGACACAAGTTGACATTCACGAGCATGCTTTCAACAGGCACAAGCAAGCTTATCTTGCCCTAGATTGCTGAGCACACAGTTAAAATAATTGTTGTGTCTCAACAGCGGAGCGTGCTGTGGACACCAAAACTCTGTGTTTTGTATTCACAGGAAGATGTAAAACAGGAATCGTGAAGGCGCTTGTCTGTAATAACTATGTAAATTATGCAGGGACAACCTGGCAATTTGTGCACAAACAGCCAGACACCTATAACTCACAACGCAACATGTTCGGACATTTCCAGTTGAAGTGGGCAGTTGTATTTCCATATTGTACATGGAAAACAATTCATAATATCCCATTGTGTGCAGGACACCCTCCGGTGTCCTGCACACACACTGACACATAATGTCTTCCTCCCCTTCCCTTCATCCCCCATCAGAATCAATATCGGCTTCATTATTTTCAAGCTATTTTTTTTTTCGGAGTAAGCACCATTTTCCATTTTATTGACAGGGTTAGTTTCAAAAGTGGGTCGAGAGAAATTAGGGGAAGACATTGCTGAAAGGTTGGCGAGAGGAGGAGAATTTGCGACGCTGCCTGTGAAGTAAGTCACAGGCACGATACGTGTGCTGGGTGTGAGTGTCTTAACGACTTCGCCACAGAACCAGCACAGTATCGGAATTATTTTCCACATTGCATATGCACCGTAGCACATATAACGCAATGAAGTGGAAACGTAAGCTATCGCGCACACAGGTGATTGAACCAACAGTTGAAGGCTGTACAACCAATAAACATAGGCAATCAACTGGTATTTTATAATGTGATACTTGACTTACTAAACCACTCATGGTACTGGATGAAACATTTTGAACATGAATTTTGATTGGGCACAATATACTCACATGCTCATGCTCACATGAGTCTGAGAAAATAGGAGAGTGACAGTAGCATTCATAATAACGAATGCTGTCAGTTTAACATGTTATTATTGGCATTAACGCAAAAACTACGTGTGGCGTACTATTGTGTCCATTGCTCCACAGTGCCCTTGGAGTTCACAACGAAATCACTGTGTAGAGTTAGAGGAAAAGACTTCTTCAGCCTGAGTCCCCTAAACAAACCTAACATAGTTACAACTCTGGATAACACAGACTGAGGGGCCACTATAAACTCTCCTGGAATGCAGAATTTATCAGAGAGAGCAGGGTGCATAAAAAAACGTTTTTTTTGTTTGTTTGTTTATACCTCACACAGTACATACCAGTATGAACGGAAACCTAAGCCTACTATTGCATTTATGATAAATGCTATAATAATTGTATTTAATTTTTGTTTTGTTTATTACTTACAGACTACATTGTCATTTTGTGATTTTAATTTTAATTTATTACATTCTGCACTGAAAATGTTTTTTTTTAAAGAAATGCAAGAAAACGTTTTTATCGTTGTTTCATAATTGCGATTTATGATATTTGTATGTGATTTGAATTATAATTAATTATCATTAATTAGTGATTTCAAATAATCGTGATTATGATTTTTTTCCATAATTGTGCAGCCCTACGAATGCACGACAACTTCTTCTTTCTTTTCTTTTTTTTTTTAGAACTGTCCCACCTGAGGGGGCGAGGTTTTCTGGCACGAGGGGGGCGACGCCCCAAATGGCCCCTCGTGGCGCCGGGGCTGCTGAAATGATGGAACAGACTTGAAGGCCAGCTGGTCAAATGTTAATCGTGGGGTACGTGCTACGGGGCGGGGTGAATGGTGCTCTTGTGTCGCTGTTGCTGTTTAGCTCTGTGAGGGTATAGTTTGTTTCATTATTATACAGCACCAGCACATGGAATTGGAAGGGTAATCACAGGGCAGCCATCTTAATTTCACTATTTCACTTGGGTTCAGGGGCACTCCTGTTTTCGCTCCCAGTTTAAAGCAGAACTTGGGAACCTTTGTTTAGTGACTGTGTAGATACACAGACCCTAATACTCTCAAAGAATATTTGGTAAGGACTTTATAATAAGGACCCCTTGTTACCTGCGCCGTGGAAGCAGGTTATGTTTTTGGTCGCGTCGGTTTGTTGCCAGGATAACTGAAAAAGTTGTGCACGGATCTGGATTAAATTTTGCAGAGTGGTTGGAAATGACCACCAATTGCTACAGAAATGCACCAAATGGTGCATTTCTGTAGCCTTTAAGTAACATAATCGTGCTTAATCACAGACTTCCGGGTCGCGGTCGAGACTGGGAAATGTAGTTGGCATGTGCTGAGCATGTTCGCCAGTGGTGTCAATCGCAATCGAGCTACACTACGAGCACTTGAACCAGTAAAAGCTACTTTTTTTTTGGTACCACTACGCCGCAGGTTTGCAATCTTTGAGTGCTTCTTGTTATAAATGTTACCGAATATTTGCACACACCAGCAGTTTGTACACTTCGTTCGAGTGCACAGTGCTGTCCCAATTCAAAAGTGGCAAAATTAGGTCAGAATCTGAATACTTTATTGATCCCAATTAGGAAACTATTTTCATTCAGCAGACTCAGCTCACAGTCAGTATGAATGGTATTAATGCAGCAGACAAGTAGATAATGAGCAACACACTATCAAAGGGAAGAATGGAAGCATGCAACTATTCCAGAGCATACAACATAGACAGTATGTACTAATATAATAACTAATAGCTAATACTAATAGATTTGCTAGTTGTTCACAGGCTACTTGTAGAATCAAGTAAGTCAATTACTGAAGACATCGGTAGGTGTCTGATATGAGTTATATAGAAGTGTTATGAAGTCTGATAGCTGTTGGCAGGAATGATTTCCTGTGCTGTTCTGTGCTGCAGTTTGGGACAATGAATATGTCACTGAAAGTACTCCTGTAGGACGTCAGGCCAGAGTGAAGAGGGTTTGCACTGTTTTCGATGATTGCATTAAGCCTGGAAAGCATCCTTCTCACTACTCAGACCCAGCAGTTAGGGTGTCCAGGTCCTCACCTACAACGTCTCCCGCTTTCTTTATTGTCATGTTAAATTTGTTGGCGTCTACAGCTATGAGTCTGCTATCCCAGCAAACAAGCAAACAGCAAACATTATGGAACTCACTACAGTGCACCACAACTAAACGGATCGTGCACTTTGAACGGTCAAAATACAAAGTGTTGGGCCATGGACACTTTGCGCACTCCCCGGATGGCATTTTAACTACATAGCGAAAGGGGCGGGACCACGCAGACAAGCGTCTCAAAACAAAAATGGGCGACCCAAGAGGCAGCGGTGGGTGCAGGCATTTGCTTTATTTGTATCATCAAAACATGTTTTTTAAGACATAATAAGACATATCGGACATCTAGTTCACTCCAAGTCAGCGACTCAGTGGGTACATTATCTCGAGTTATTCAATATGCCAAAATCTTGTTTGATTTCATAAAATATCTTCAGATATCGTAAATCTCGAGATATCGTGAATCTCGATGTATCGCCCTGCGCTAGTTTGGTCCAATTTGGCATGTACTGCACAAGACCTCTGGGATATCATTCCTACATTTGATGCATTTGGGGTTTATTGATGCTTCTATCGCGTTTCGGGGATGTCACTTTAGTAGTCAGAGCAGACTGCATACTTCTAGTTATTATTATCTTATTATTATTACTACTATTGTTATTAATATCATTAGTATGTGTTCTCTGGAATGTCTACTTTATATGAATCCAACTTTCATGTCTATATTGTCTGCAATGGCAACATGGCAAAATAAAGCGGATTCTGATTCTGATCATAGTAATAATACAAATATCAAATAATCAAGTCAAAACGTTTGCAGTCACACGTAAAAATGCAAAACAAGAGGAATTGTTTCAGCTGTTCTTGGGTTAGTACTTTTTTTTTAAGTTATCTTTTCACCGTAAGGAACATTGCCCATTCTATTGGCAAGGTTAGTTGTAAAAGTGGGACGAGAGAGAGATTGGAGAAAGACATCCAAGAAAAGTTTCCGAGGGGAGAACTTGCGACGCTGCCCGCACCTGTGAACTAAGTTAGAGACACCATACGTGTGCTGGATGCGGGTGTCTCACCCTCTGCGCCACAGATCCAGCAGAAGCTTATTAATTTTAATTTTATCAGCTATTATGATAGGACTGGGCTACGCGTGGCGTATCTCTGTGGGACACAAAGGACCCACGGCAGAGTGCGGTGACTGCAAAGTGGGTCCACATAACAAAGTCCACATGCGTGATATGGAGCTGGTTTGGCTCTCAGGAAACGCACACACTGCCAGTAAATGTCACTGGTTTCCCTTTCGAGCAGATCCAAGGACGGGGACGAGAGATAGTTGCTGTGTGAACCAGAGCCTTTTAGGAGTCCGTATCAAAGAGTGGTGCAAAGATGTCTCCGACAGGACTGGTAGCTGAAATGTGTTAACCTTTACCGTCTTTTAATGAACTAGCTATCAGGAGTTGGAAGGCTTGCGCTGCAAAGCTGGTGTAGCTGGAGCGTTGAAGAACTAAATTGTATATTTTTGCAACAAAAACAATATATATCAATATACAATATATGTGGTGAGGTTGGGGGTGGGGGGGGTACAGTGGCAGGTTATAGAGCGCACCCCTTAGACCATAGGCCGACCAGTGCCACGGGTTCTAAGCCCCACTCCGACTTTTCATCCCAGTTTCTGATTTAATCAGTATCTCTCCCTTGCGCCCAGAAAATACATTTAAAATTATATATATAATGATTAAATCAGAAACTGGGATGAAACGTTGGAGAGGAGATTAGAGCCCATGACACTGGTTGGCCTGGTATATATATATATATATATATATATATATATATATATGAAATTATTTGTAAAATTTGGCCCATCATTTGTATTTCATTGCCCATGGCATGTACTCCACCTGAAGGATTGCGAAAGTCCTGCTCCAAATAGAACAAGTTTATGTGCAAATAATTGAATGCACACTTGGGGTGCTTACATCGCAGCCTGTCTAAGGCATCCTAGCAGAGCGACTGAATCACACAAAATGCACGCTGTTTCGGAATTCGCTAACCACAACCTGCTCTGTGACATGTCCTTCTGTAAATGTGACGCAGATGAGTAAATGGAATGGGTTGCACACATGATCATGACATTGTGGGGCACAGATGATGATGAATTTCAGGCGACCCTTGTAGGGGGTCTTTGATTATTATTATTATGATATATACATCCGCAAGGAACATTTATGTGGAGTGATACAAAGTTTGCACCATCCCTTTTTATTGATGCAGTGGGTGTGTGCTCCCACTGAAGAGACATCTTCAAAAATTGTTCAAAACAACAGTTTTTGGTGACTCGAGTGACTCGTGAGTCGAGTCTTTTTACTCGAGTCTGCATCTCTGGACCAATCTGCAGCAGGGACCTCTACCTGTATGCTTCCATTGACATC
>OMKY01145437.1:0-11392 GCA_900302395.1 Bregmaceros cantori
TATATATATATATATATAATAGCTGGGCATGTTAACGCGTTAATGCATTGCGTTAATATAAAATTATTATCGGGCGTTATTAAACCGCCGTTAATCTATTTTTAAAGTTCAAATTGAATACGCCACGCGACCGTCGGCAAGTTCCGTGTGCCCCTCACCACCCGCAACACAGAGCACTAGTTGACAGCCAGTTTGCAATCTATTCAGTTCTATACAGCATAGGCGCAAAGAGCTTCATTTTCATGTTAATGTTTGGACGTATGAGTGTGAAACTGAATCCTCCATCGCTTCGTTCATCCCCAGGCGTAGTGTGTAAAATCGCCTGGACTCGTCCTGATGTCGGACTTCGATTATTAATATTAAGTTACACATTTGATTTTGTATCCGTAATCCAGAGAGTTATTTATTGGATCGTCATTTGGGTCCACTAAGAAGACTACAACACCATTGTGTTCGGAGTCCAAAACGCAATGATGACACAAATCTGCGTTGTTTTCATGTCTTGTTTTTAAATTTTTATTTTTTTTGCGATGATCCGAAAAAATCTGTGATCCGTGAGCCCTGATCCGAGGATCGGTCCGATCCGTGAGTCTCTTGATCCGTTGCACCACTAGTAGCTAGCAGCAGCGAAGCACCTCTCCGACACTTTTGGGTATTGATTCAGACATGCGTCGGCCTGTGCAGTTACTCTGGTGTACCAAAACAGCCCCGACGGACACAGGGACAGAACTGTCTCTCTCTGGCTCTAGCCGGGAAGCTTGTCGCTTTTGCTGGGTACACCGGGGGGAATCTTACAATGAATCAAAAAATTAAAGTGGTTGAGGTCGTCGATGGCAAAGCGGTTGAAGATGCTGCACCTAAAGACGGCCCTCATTAATAGTAATAGCGCTGTGGTTTAGATCACGGCGTCCGCAGTGCCGCGAGTTCTCCTCCCCTCGCTGGCTTTTCTGCGATGTCTTCAACTCAGTTTCCGACTAATCTTGTCAATATAAATAGAAAAACGGAGCTCACTTTCAGATTTTTTTTAAGTGCTAAGTGTTTGTGAGGGGATGCGAACCCACGACTCTTCGACCAATCAAGGCACGTGGTGTGCTTTGTAGTGCACTGTAGCCCAAGCTACAGCGCAGCACCGGTTGTATTATTGAAATAGGGAATTGTTTCAGGAATAAAATGGCCACTTCATAATATCCTTATCGGGTCTGTGTCCATAGTTATATTTGAATATAGAAATAATACGAGTCGACAAAACATTGGATTATAAAATTAACTGAACACAAATTTGATACTTGATTCTTGCCAAGGAATTGAAACATTTTCAGCAGTTTTGTGCTGACGCGACCCTTACTTGTCCACTCAAATTTGGTATTAATAGTGTCTGAGCATATGAAATATTAAAAATGGACAGAATTGAAAGAAAAATATGATGAAACAACATCAAAATATCACATAATAAATGCATTATAACGAGTTTGTTGGTTTCTTTTAGGTACAATGATTTAATAAGGGATCAGGAAAAAAAGATACAACAATTACATTACATTACATTTAGAGCTGCAATCGATTAATCAATTAATTGATGGTAATCGATTATTGAAATAATACTCAATCAATTTGATAATCGAGAGATTAATCGTTTCCTCGTTTGGTCCATTCTTCGCTCAAAAGTGTTGAATATATGTTGTCAGTTGCCATTCCCAGTGTCATGGCTCCGCCCATTCTCTTGGATAGTGAATACTGTTAAGCCCCACAACAAGAGAGCTCTACGGTAAGTGAGAGAGAGACACCCCACACACGACTTCTTCCGGTGGTACTGACCGCTAGGGGCGCCAACGACAGAGTCGGAATGAATGGGATGCTATGGGAGCTGAAATCAAAAATATTAACACCAAATTTGACGCGTTTGTGAAATTATGACCCCCCCCCTCACACGATGAACTGTTGATTATCCCGACGATATACATTAAAACATCAATTAGAAACAATCTATAAATAGGTTCAAACAGGCTGGTGAAAACCCACTAAGTTAGGTAAGAGTAGGCTCGTCCATGGCAAAACTAAATAATGGAAATGGAGATGATGAAACCGCAAAAAGTTAGTAAAAATCATTAGTTGCAGCTCTAATTACATTACATTGGGCCGTTCATTTTTAAACCGCGCGGGAACCCTGTAATTCGCAACTCATAATTCATGGTCATTAGTCAATACATTGGGTGGTAAAGGTTTGTTTAAAGGCAGAGATCATAACTCAAGCAGTAACCGCCCCACACACGCCGCCACCTACCAGTAGCTCCTACAGAGAGTCTGGGCGGCGTGCAGCCCCCGCGGAGACGAGTGGACAAAGGCAAGTATACGACGCTAACGGCTGCTGCTAATTGCCTAAACACTAAACTATGAAGTGGGAATGTAGTGCAAGACGACTCGCTTTTCTCTGTGAGCAGTTCAATCAACTGACGACGTGTCAACGTGTTGCCTGCCGCTCAGGGAAATGTTTGGCCAAATAAGCAACAACGACAATGCAGTGTTATGGCCGCGCCACCGCACGCAGACACGCAAACATTCCAACATACACCGTTAAGGACAAACACACAGACACGGTGTGTGGCGATTGGTCACGGTGCCGGGGGGAATGCTGACCTAATGCCTCGAGTCGCCCTCTGCTGTTGCCAACCAACACACGCACACAAAAGGCACACGCAGACAGACGCACACATACATACACATTTTTGGACTTGTGTATAAGAAAAAAAGAGAGAGAGAGAGAGGCAGAAAAATGATAGAGGTAGAGAGAGAAGGGAGAGAGAGAGATGAGAGAGAAAGATGGGAGAGGAAAAGAGGGAGAGAGAGTAACAGAGAGAGAATAAGACAGTGAGAAAGAGAGTGGGAGAGAAAGAGTGTGAGAGAGAGACAAAGTATGAGAGAGAAAGAGAAAGAGAGTGGGAGAGAGAGAGGGAGTACGAGAGAGAGAATAGGTGAGTGAGAAAGAGAATAGGAGAGAAAGAGGGAGGGGGGGAGGGAGAGAGAGAGATAGAGTGGGAGAAAGAGAAAGAATGGGAGTATGACAGCGAAAGAGGGATAGAAAGAGAGTGAGAGAAAGGGAGGGAGAAAGAGAGAGCGAAAGAGGGAGAGAAATGAGAGGGAGAGAGAGAGAGATGGGGAGATTATCCTTGGTCACAGCCAGTTACAAGTCAAATAAGGGTCCAAGCACCAGTGCTAAAAAGAAAATTACATGATATTCCATAATATTGGGTGGATGGGTTCAGTTATGAAAATCTGAAGAAGAAAAAAAGTGGGTAAAAGTTAAGGTTTAGGGGCTGGCCCGGAGTGCTCCAAACCAGCCCCATACATAGTCTTTGTGCTGTGACTTGCGAAACAGCACACACAGTTCCGTTGAGATTGCTCCTCCTCACAGTCATATACTGGACGCCCGCTCGTCCTCGCTCTCTCATCCCCTTTCACACTAACACTGTCAATAAAAATCATCATAATTTCAAATCCTAATTTGACAACGCTACTATTACTAGGGCTGCAATTAATTGATTTCTGAAAATATGACATAGGGTGGACTGCCCTAGTGTGGGCCACTTTTTGCATCTTCTAATGTGGGGCAATCAGTTGCCAAAGATGGAACAGTGAAATGTAGTGTTGAACAGTTGATCTTAATGTTAGACACATTACCATAGTTTCACTGACATTCATTAGTTAGAGCCACTGGAACTTAGGTGCTCCACATTAGGCAGTGGACCACATTAGGACAATCCAACCTACTTACATTTATTACTATTTGCTGTGGTCGGTTGCTCTTGACTCCCGCTGCACCATGTGTTTGTAGTTCAGGTCATTTTTAATGTGTCTTGCAATGCATTGTGGGATATATTGCTTGGGCTAAGGTACAATGATGCTCACTACTTTACGAGGGGCATTGTGGCATAGTTTGATGTAGAGTATGTAGAGTGCATGAAGTATTAGGACACCCATACAAAATGGCGTGTGCTCCATATAGTGCTATTGCTTGCCTTGTTAGCGCTAGCTTTGCTAATGCTAACCTTCAATGTTAGCCTTGCTAATGCTAGCCTTGTTACTGATAGTTTTGCTAAAGCTAACCTTGCTAGTGCTAACCTTGCTGTGTTGTATTATGTGGTCTTGTCTAGCTTTTCTGTACATGTTGTGTACGAACCCATACCTATTCCTATTACTTGTTGAAATGGCAGATAAACTCTTGAACTTGAACTTGTTAGCCTTGCTAGAGCTAGCCTTGCTAGATATAATGCTATCTTAGCTTTCAGACTTGCTAATGCCAGCCTCGCTAGTGCTAGCCTTGATATTGACCCAATCACAAGACGTACAGAGCATGGAGAACACCCACCCTATTAAATGGAGATAACAAAAAAGCATTAATATGAAGAAAACATGTTAAAAATAACCAAATTTGACAATATTTAAAGTTGGCAAGATTAATTGTTGCTTCCTCTGTGTATTTTGGATATTTTTCTGAAGACAGATATCCAACCAATGAATCGGCTAATGGTTTCAATAATCAGCAACTAATAGACTATTGAAATACTGGTTGGTTGCAGCCCTTTCAACTACCCCCTTACAAAATGCTGCGGAGGATGCCAGGTCGCCAGTCAGACACGTGGCACGCCAACACCCGACTAGTAATTAGCGGTAATTCACAGCTCGCCCCAAGAGGGCACAACACGAGGCCTGCTAGCCATCCGCCAACATAGGAAAACAAATAAAGAACTTTTCTCCTGTGGTCAGAGCTGCTGCTGCTGCCGCGGGCAAACTGCATTCTGTTGGACACTTTAAGGCCACTTGAACAGAAATTTAAGACCCATTTACGACAATTAAAAACAAAAAACAAAAGAGTTAAGGCCTATTGTGACATTAGTGTAAACATGTGTATGAACAGACATGTGTCCGTCAGGGTTCTTCCAAGGAAGCGACCAGCTCAATTTTAGCCAGCCCTGTTCAAATTCAGCACGTCCCAATGCCAGGGTTTTTTTCCACATGTGAGTGTTTTTTTTCAAGACCCACAGAAAATATAGTTATGTGTCCTTGTCAACAAAACACATAGCGAAGGAAACTTCAGACTTCCCTTTTTCCTTGTTTCTTCCTGTTTCCCATCTTTAGTTATAGCTTCCAGAACATTTAAAAATGAAAAACAAAAGACTTACCTATTATGACATTGGTATAAACAAATGTGTGTTCGTCGGGGTGCTTGAAGGAATCGACTGAATCAAATTTAGACTTTTTTTATATCCACTATGAGAACATTTTTAGTTCAAATTCAAGACCCGCTATAGACCATTTCAAAGCCTCTGTCATCACTGACATTCTGCCATGACTGCGTGTGAATTTCCCCTCAAAACAAAGCTCCAGTATGAGCACTTCGGCTCAATTCGTTTTTGCCAGAATCACATTAAAGAGTTGCATATGTTTAGATAGAAAATACATGTAAAACCTGGGTAAACGTACAATTCACACATTGTTCACAAGTTTTCATTGTTGTCAATACTTTGAAAGGTTTGAATAAATGATCCCAAAATAATTTAATAAAAAAAAAAAAACACCACTCAGTGATCGCATATAGAACTGGAAGTTGGGCAGTGTTGCTCAAGGTACGTTTTTGAATGCAATTCTTATCTTTGTTGTTAATTGCACAATAAAAAATAATTAAACTATATAATATGTTAGCAGGATTGGGCATTGTGGTAAATTGCATCTCTTTGTTTTTTTATTTTTAGATTACTTCAATACTATTAAGTCAACAATTGGATCATGGATATCAATGATTTTTAATTAATGTGCAAAATTGTGTTGTAAAAATGCGTGCCATACGAATGTAATCTATAATGGCACTGGGGATGCCACGGGATAAACTTCACACACACACACACACACACACACAAGGTACATTAGGTTAGAATCGGATCATGTGGGGAAAGTGAGAGTTCCCAGAATGCAACCGGGTCAACAGAGGCTGGGATAGTAGCACCATGACTGCCCAGACATTGCACAATAGGGAACTTTATAAGCAGTCAATTGCTGTGCAGCCTATTAGGAACAAAATTGTGACATCAGATTGTGACGCGCACCTCCTCGTTTCAGGAGGAGCGGTACGCTGCTCCAGCTACTCTTCCGCCTCCTGGCGGAGCTTGAGACACGCGGCGCCACGTCTGAGCATGTGCGCACCCGTGTACACTTGACCATGGAGCGCTGCCACCGCACGCATATGCTGTGTTTATGTGGGTGTATGTGTGTGCGCCGGGATTTGCGAGGTCTGTGTGTGTGTGTGTCTATATATATATCGTTAATTTCTACAACCTATCTACTTTTTTCGTTCATGTTTAAATTATGGTGTGTATCAACAGTGCACATTTGACACAAGTGTCAACCTTCGGGCGTGTCCATGAACGCTCAGACGCGCATGCGTGATGCGCACACGCCGGTCCACGGAGCCCGCATGAGTGAGGCGTGACTAATACCCGAGGCCAATCCTCTAGCAGTAACGCGCTCCTCCCGCAGACACACAAGTGACCAAATTGCCTGATTCCAATTACTGTCGGTTCAATCGCTGTGTATCCAGAAATTTGAATATGACCGTTTCACATCCGTTACATGAACAGGAAAGATGTTACAGCAATGGCCATCATTTTAAATTTAAATCACAAAGCAGTGAATGTGTAGTCGTGCATGTAATCCCTTATTATACCACCAAATGTAACTGTAATCAAAGTGTTTCAAATGCAGTCCTTTACTATTTATATCCCCAAACGCGGAGTGTCGGGGATGTAATGGTTTCGTGTAACGGCACCTCATTCGCGTACGACACGGCAGATCCATCGAGTTAACGCGATAACTTTTGAACAGATGGATTTGTGTCAGATTCGGTGGTGTAATGCTTTAGGGTAGGTTCATGAGCTGATTTGATTGGAGGGTGACACTATCAGGACCACTGAATTAAAAACAAAAAAGTAAAATATATTATTTTTCAGCAAGGTGTTAGGAGATGGAATGCCATTATATCGGCCACTGCCTAATGTGGGACACCTAAACCACATTAGGAGGTTTCAAAAAAGGGCCCACCCTTAAAGGGGTAGAGCAATCCACCCTACCCCTTTATCAGTCGGGACGACTGCAAAGGCCTAGTTTTGTAATGTGATTACTATGTATGTATGAAACGGATGTGAAACGGTCATAATAACATTTTCTTAAAACACAGTGATTGAACTGACAGTAGTAGGCTGTATAGCCAATTACTGTAGGAAATTGACTGCTTATACAGTCCCCTGTCTGCAATGTCTTTCTCAGTAATGGTTTCTGTCTAACTGCTATGCCAGCTCATGGTGCTCCCGTTGCATGCTGGGAACTCCCATCTCCCACGTGATCTATTTCCTAACCTACCGTAATGCGTTGTGTGTGAATTTTACACAGACCCTAGTTCCCCTGTTACATGCCTGTTACATGTTTGTTGCACTGTGTCCATCTAGCACCTGTACCAAGAAGAATTCCTAGTATGTGACATAGTATCATTGACAATGGCAATAAACATCACTCTGATTTAGTAGTAACAGTATAACAGGCTAGAAAACAAGACTTTGTTTTGCGAAACACAATGGGTTCTGAAATATGAGAGAGGGGCCGGGCTAGGAGCCTTTGGACAACAGAATCAGTATACTTAGGTTATTGATCCAATTGGGAAATTATTTTCAGCTCACAGTCAGTAGGATCAGTATAGCATAACGAGCACCACACTATCAAGGGAGAGATTCGGGCACATGCATTTCCAAATTTCCAGAACATACGAACACAGTATGGACTACAGTAATATGTATATTAAGTTTGAATGACGCAATAGTTCATAAAGGGTGTTGGGAACACTGCAAGGTAGCGCGCCGCAGTTTATACAAAAACAGCATGGCAATGCAGTTTTTGTGTGATTTTTAAATCTAAAAGATGTGAAGTCTCGTCTTCATCCGCTCGTCGTCTTGAAAGCGAGAGTACTAAATTCTACACACACATTGAGCTTGCAGCTTTGCGATAAAAATGCCTTGTCATCTTGTTAGTAAATACAAACAGCGCATTTTTTGGGGCAGAAAAAAAAACGCTTGTCATAAAGATATTGAATGAAAGGTGTGTGTTGTTGTGAAAACGCTAAAGAAACAAAAATGCTAAAGAAACATGTTTAGTTTTACGTCATTTACAACTGCACATTATTAGTAAAACTATCTATTTGTAGCCACTAGCCACCCACCTCCTCATGAACAAAACAAAAAAACGCAACTACACACCGCAATATATCGCAATGGTGGAAAAAACACTTATTTTTATTTGGAACAAACCTGTGCAGCCCTAATATATACAATATATAAATACATTAAGTAGATACAATACAACATTGCTAGTTCACAGTACTTTAACTATTATGATTATAAAACATTATTATTAAAAGTTAGCAATATTAATATTGCAAACGTTTTTGCTGTTTCACCATCTCCAAATATTGCTAACATTTCCATTTTTTTCATATTAGCATGGAAAAGCCTACTCGCTAAGTTTTAGCATATTGGGTATTCAAGAGAATGGGCGGGGCCATGACACTGGATGAATGGAGGCTGGCATTGGGAACATCAGATATTCAACATGTTTGGGTGGAAAATGGACCAAACAAGAAAGTGATTAATGGCTTTCGATTCATCGATTATCAAATTAGTTGGTGATCATTACAATTATCGATTATAACAGATTAATCATTTCATAGGTTGCAGCTCTTGTTAAGTCTGGTCGCTCCTGGCAGGAATGCGGTGCTCTCAATGTAATCTATCAAACCAAGATATTTAAATGTCTTCAAATATAGATGCAATTGAAGAAGCAACGTAAAAAAAAAATCAACATTCACTGGACAAAGATCAATGGAATTACTCTCAACGTTTAAGTACTGTGCCATCTACTGGGGAAACGAGGGTATTACATGGGGAGATAATGAACAGGAGACGTTAATAAAGCTTCTTATACATGCGGGATGCACTATAATTTGGACGCGTTCGCGGACCGGATTACAAAGCCGCACATGGCCCGCGGAACGCAGTTTGCCCCATGCCTGGCCCGTTGTGGTCAAACTCGGCTAGTCTTTACCTTGGTGATGGTCAGCGGCTCGCCGTGCTCCAAGCCGCCGGCCAGAGTGAAGCCCCACGGAGCTCCGCCACACAGCCGCGTCTGGACCTGGAGGAAAGACCCCGCCGCACCGGCACCGTCCGCCGTGCTGATCTCCATCCAGCCGGGAGGGTTTTACTGTCCCGTTAGCCGCCCCGCTGGCTGCTTGCTCCGTGTCCGCTACTCGAGCGCCGAACATCCGCGTCCATTGGAACAATGAAGGGGGACTGGATGTTACTCCCGGCGGGGAGGGGTGACGGACTGGGGATGGGGGGAGCACAAACTTTGGTGAAACTTTGGTGTTGTGTCGTTCGCAAACGATGTGCATTACATGGACAGGATGAATTCCATTGAATCGTTTGCAGGGGTGTGACTAAAGGTCGAAAAACGCCGAAAAATGTCGTTTTATAATTAATCAGAGATGGCAAAGTACCCAGATTTCTTACTTGGATAAGAGTAAAATACATTTGTAAAAAAAAAAAAAAAAACTCGAGTCTACAAAGCCTACAAAGCACTAATGCAAATATGTACTCCAGTTAAGTACAGGCCGAGAAATTTACTCAAAAAGTATTTTTGAAAGTACCGGCTCTAAAATGTACTCAAAAATATTTTAGAAAGTATAAAGTGCAAAAAATAAATTTGTATATACATACATAACAGGGAATATTTATTTTTTGAGCGGCACATGTAGCCAGAGACTAAACGCAAACAACTTAGAAGCTTATTAACTGTATTCGGTGCATATCCACCCCTACTGACTCATTGAACCTATACATATAATAGTTCTACTTCTTTTCACTCCTTTTTGGATATGTCTACTTTTGATTGGCATTTCTTTTTATGTTTACTGAATCTTTCATTGTGTTTTACTTTATTTTATTTTCCTTGCAAGCTCAAGAATACGTGTGTGTTCTCAAGAAGATGCACATTGATTGCACTGCTTTGTTGACATATTCAAAATAAACATCTACATATAGTCATACCACGTTATTGCGCCAAGAAAAAGTAACAAGTGTGTTTTGGGAAAAGTATGGAGTAGAAGTACCAGTATTTTTGTTAAAAATCTACTGAGTAGAAGTAGAAAGTCATCAGAGAAGAAAGTACTCCTAAAAGTACAGAAAATTCTACTCAAAAGTACTTCCTTACTTGCCATCTCTTGCCTTTTTCACTGTTGTTACTTAATAAAAAGTAATCCGTCTACTTTCTACTCGTCTTAAAAGTAACTAGGATAGATTACTGACTAATTTTCTATTTTTCTATTAAATTAACTAAGTTAGATTAGTTATTAATATACTTTTGGTTAGTTTCATTATAATCAGCAGCTGCCGAATGCCAGTGGTGTAGCCACATTAGGGCCGCGGTGGGCCGGTGCCACGAACGAGCAAATAACCATAATATCACAGTTAATGTCACACAACATATCCAACACTTTCAATTCAGTATTACATATTACAACGGTAGGATTGCGATACACACTGAAACTTAGACTATCTATGTATTTCTATGCTTTAATACCACGCCCACTTGTGACACATCACGCTTCTTCATCCGCTTGACCAAAACAACAACACATGTGGCGTTTGCCATGTCGGAGGCAAAACTCAAAATCCATTGTATGGATGGTTTGGTTTCCGTCAAAGTGAAACGGCGCAAATTCTGCAAAGCCGACAGAGAGAAAGTCACGCTAAAGTCATGCTACGAGTCCTGGGCTGTGCGGTGCTGCGGCGCCGGGTCTCTACAGCGTGTTGAATGTCTTTGTTCACCGCGACACGGAGCGAGTCCGCGCCGACTGCAGCACTACTCAGCAACCACTGCACCGAACGGAGGGAGCTGAAGTTGGCTCCACATTCGCCCAACTCCACACACAACACGCTGCAGAGACTACAGCCCCCAGGTGTTAGAACGTTACCAGCAGCGGGTCTACAGCGTGTGTCTGCCCGACACACGCAACGGTTATAGGGCGATACGTCACATCGCAAAGGTGTCCGCAGCCTAAGCAGATGCTACGTCATACGCGGCGGATGCTGCGTCCATAGGGAGCAGATGCTACGTCCATAGGGAGCGGATGCTGCGTCCATAGGGAGCGGATGCTGCGTCCGTAGGGAGCGGATGCTGCGTCCGTAGGGAGCGGAGAATGCGTCCGTAGAAAACAGCGTTATTTTTGCCGACGATGATTTTAGAAAACAGCGTTATTTTTGCCGACGAATGATTTTTTGCCGACGATGAGTCACATATG
>OMKY01145450.1:0-13480 GCA_900302395.1 Bregmaceros cantori
GAATTCAGACAATTGCAAAATTTGCAAAAGTTAGCAAGCTAGCCCACCAGGCTAGCTCTGAGAACACAACCTCACTGTTCGCAACAGCAAAGCTAAGAGGCTTTGTGATGTCAAAGACGGCCCTTTGAGGGGCCATGCAGGGCGGGACATAGCCTGGCCCTGCCAATCAGAATACAACCTTTGCTGTTTCGCCTGACAGACAGGCTATATTCACATAGATGATGACGGCTTGAAGGAGCGAAATAGAACAGCGATTACAGCGGGGCGGAAAATAACTAACATAAATAAAAAGCAAGTCGTTACTTAAAAAAGTAAAGATTATTTCTATAAGATCATCACTGTGGATGGGACTTGCATGTCTCATCCGTTGTGGTTTAAACTCGACTGACGGGCAAATCACAGAGTTACCGTAACACGGGCTCCTGTTTTTCCTAGCCAGGCTAGTTGTACACACATTGTACACACTGTACTTTCCAATGTGAATCTGTAACAGGGCCAGGCTTTAACTTTAGTTTGCGCTGTGCGGGGAACTCAGTGGCGCGGTGGGGGCAGGGGGCTTGAAGCAGAGCAGCAGAGACTGGCGGAATTGCGGACCGCGCCGTGTTTCAGAAAAAAAAAAGCAGCAAAATAGAACCGGTATTAACTGGCTACCATTATTTTTAAATTAGTGTTACTGTTGTTTCTGTTCCATGGAAAATACAAAAAGTTCCTGATTTTCGTTGTCGTTCCTAGAACCGGTTCAAAGTCTGTAGGCACATCTTTAAAGGCATACCTACCTACCCACGAACACAAAGAGCTCTAGAGCACATATATACTTAAAATCAATTCAAGGTTTTCAAAGAGTGTATTTTTGTTGTTAAAACACGCGTTGTCTGTGCCATTTGTCTGCTGTGGCGCATGAAGACTCTGGTGTCATCAGAAATTCTTGAGTGGGCCACTTCAGACTGTGACCCTGAGGGATTGGTTTAATCCCTATGTTCCGAAGTCCCTATGTTCCGAAATCTCTATGTTCCGAAAATGTATGGGGCAACCCCTAAAACCTACCCTAAACTTAACCCCTTCCCTAACCACTACCCCAACCCTAACCCCTAAATGACCCATACATTTTCGTATCATAGGGATTTCAGAACATAGGGATTTCGGAACAAAGGGCTGACTCCGAGGGATTTTGGGTTGAATATGGTACCAGGAAGGACCATTGTTACCAAGCCATCTTTAGTCAACACTTTTTTACTGACTTGACATCTGTGTGTGTCCTGCTGTGTTCTGTTTGTGTGGAACAGTTATTTTATATGAACTACAATGTGCATCTTTCTCAAAATAAAATGTAAGGATTGTCAAAATAGCATCCACACCTCTGACTGCCCAGCCTCGTGGATAATTGTATTGCATGCGCATTACAATTATCCATTCCACGTAGGGATAAAACCCTATAGATGAGTTTACATGCTAAATTACTCATTGTCACATGATCTTCTGGACCAATGGGATGGCTGCATTGAATTGTGAGTCTGACAGTGAAAATGGAACGGGTTAAGATAATAAGATAGATAATTGAATCATGCGTTTGTGGCACATAGATCCCCACTAGAATATTTGGGTGTGGAATAGTTGGATGGATGTACAACCGGAAATAGTCTCCCAGGCATATATGTTGAAATATATAGAGAACAAAAAACAGTGTTTTTAACGTTTCAAAACACGTTTCAAATTTCATAATGTTTTGTTTCTGTTCCGGAACATTTGAAGAAATCTTTTTTCGTGTCTGTTTCCGCTCCTCGTAAAATTCGGTAAATTTCTGTTTGCTTTCGGTTTTCGTTTTCATGTCTTGAACCGGTCCGGAGCCCTGCTACCCACAATAGAAAACAGACAACAAATTTTGCAATGAAGTTCAAAGAATTCACACCTGGATCCCATCATAGCCTTCCCATGGCTATAGCGTCTATCTCCCATACATGGTTAACGGAGTTGGCTGTCGATGATTTCACACTATATTCATTTTCCATTCATGAAGTGTGGTCGTGAATGGTGATGTGGTTAAAGACACTGAACCTAAAAACGGCCCCCAATTATTGTAATGGTGCTGTGGTTTAGATGGTAACACGCCTGCATTTCAAAGCCTCGGCATTCCGAAAATAATTTTGGCCAATCATTTGCCGTGATGTAAAGTGCAAATTAAAAAAATGATCTGCTTATTTTGTTAGGGACCCTGCAAAACCCTAAAACCCTAATCCCTAACCTAACCCCAGGGCTCCGAACCGTTTCAAGGAACGAAAACAAAAACCGAAAACAAATGGAATTTTATGGAATCTTACAGGGAGCGGAAACGGAAACGCAAAAAGATTTCTTCAACTGTTCCGGAACAGAAACGGTACATAATGAAATCCACAAATCGGTTATAAGCGTTTTTTTTTTTGTGTTCTCTATATATTTTAACATATCCTATGTTTAGGAGACTTTTTCACATTTTTCACAGATGCATCAAGCCCCATGCATCTGAGGCTTCATCTTGTGGACACGAAGAAGTGAATGTAATGGTGTTTTAAACCCGTTTTTCATGTTAATACAGTAACACTGAAATTTGAAAGTCCACCAAATATATTTTGGATTAACTATATCTAAACTTAACATTGTACAATACAAGTGCAATGTTAAGTTTAGATATAAGAGCGAACGAAATGTTTGTGCTCCGAACCAGTTAAGGACCGATATTTTGATGTTGTGAAACGGTTTCGAGAAAGAAAGCGTTAAACATAGGCCTGCCTGAACCGTTCAGAACGGAACATTTAAAAAAATAATTTAGTTTTCAAGCCCTGTCTAACCCCTAATCCTAACCTCCTACCACATACCTCTAACCCTAGCCTAATCTTATCAATCTTTACAATATAAGTGGATCGTTTTTGGGATGGTCAGATTGTCTGCGATGTCTACCCCCGATTTTTCATCCCAGGTTCCGACTTAGCCTGTCAATAAAGATGGAAAAACTGTGCTTACAGCGCAACATAAAAATGTGTTATCTGTTTGTCTGTAGTGGTGGACGTGGAGTTGAATGACGGCTCTGCGGCGCGTCCATTCTACATGAGCAGTTCCTTGAAAATCATCCTTCACAAGAGAAGCAAGCGGTCTGCTGCCGCCCGCAGGCCTTGCGGTGGCAAAGCAGTCAGGAGTTGACATCACGGCAAACGCGCCGACAGACACACCAAGGCTATAAGCTCATCCACGTTTCAAGCGTCTGCTACGCCTGTGCCCAAAACCCTTATTGGTTCTGCTCGGTGGCATAAAGTGAGGAACTAAGACTCACGCCACAGTGCTGGCTCCGTGACGCAGTCGGTAAGACACTCGCATCCAGTAGGGTGTCTGTGACTTAGTTCACAGGTACGGGCCGTACCGACATTTCTCAAGGTCTTTCGCGCTAACCCTGTCAATGAAATGGGAAAATGGCGCTTACAGCCCCATACACTACAGCAGTCAACTGGTTCCTCAGAAGCCCAGTTCTGCAGTTGCGGGTACCACAGGCAACCGAGCCCACAACTGCCTGGTGCAGCGCGCCTGATGACTCCGTCCAATTCTAATTTTGATTATCCATTCAGAATATTTGGAATCGGTTTACACCATCCCACTCTAGCAATGGGACTTCTGGTAGTAGTAGCATGCTTCCAAATGCAAACACGATTTTTTTTTTGCAATGGGGGAGGAGTGAAATCTGTATTATCTGTATTCCTTAAAAATGGTTGCTTGCAGCCTATAGACGAGTTTAGACGCTAAAAGCAGGGGGGCTGACATTTTGGAAATACTACATTAATTTACTCACTCGGTGTGGTCACGGTGTGTTCTTCTCTCTAACGTCTACCTTCTCCTTGTACATGCTCCCACTGGCAGACATCAGTGGAAAGCATAATGAAAGAAAACAAATGACTAAACTTTCAAACTGCGGCAAAGACATCAACTACTGAATGGCTCCAGAACAAAACAAAACACAAGAGTTGTTACTAGGTCCGAACCTGACTGTTCACCATTAGGGCTTGTGCGCGGTGACATCATGGCTTGGCGGCGGCAGACATTTTGGTGGTAGCATCACGGTCAGACAAACAGGCAATGAGTATAACTTTGTCCGTTTTTAAAAGTCTTCTGTTATTGATGTATCCATGGTAACATTCTATCAATCGCCAGCAGATGGCAGCTTAACTACATCCATTGTATTTGCCCCTATATAATGGAAGTGAAGTGGTAAGTTATACCACTTATGTATATGTATACTTCACCTTACGTGATACCACCAAAATGTCTGCCCCAAGCCATGACGTCATGTGCAACAGCCCTATTCTTGTTCAGAAAATGTTGGGGGGTGAGGTGGCAGAGTGGTTATAGACCATAGGTCGAGCAGTGCCGTGGGTTCCCCTCCTCTCTCCAGCCTTTTTGCAATGTTTTCCCCCCGACTCTTCATCCAAGTTTCCGATTTAAACCTATCACTATCTCTCAATAGACAAGTTCGGGGGGTACTTCCAGTGTCTGAACATCACGTCCGGTGTCATTTAGTTCGCTGTGTTTTTGCCAATTTTTCAACATGTATATTCGGTGGGAACACACACCTACAGGGTTATTTAAAACGGATGGGGTTAACTTGCAGGGTGCTATTCCTCACCCAAATGCTCTCGTGCGGATCTGTGACCCACAAACGCATGATTTAATAATCAGTGCAACTAGTTCCATTTTCTCATTCCTTTTGGAATAACTACAAGAAGCAGCGAGCCCATTGGTCCAGAAGAACATCTGACTACTCGGTGAGTAACTTCAAGTCGGATTTTGACTGTTTTTTATCAATATTTATATTCATACAAAATTATGAACGGAGCGACTGGTGTGATGTGTAACTGGTCACAGACCGATCCTAGTGGTCGGATTTTGAACTGGCGTGCGTTTTGTGTGCTCGGACCTCGGTCAAGTACCACAGTTGGCTTAGGCAACAATAAGGCACCGGAAGTGTGTTTCATCCCGGCGGGACAAAATGCCAGCCCCCTGTATTTCGCAGCTAAACTTGTCTATAAAGAATGAAAAACGGCGATTGCACCCAAAAAAAACTTGCGAATAACTGATATAGCATCCTGAGTCAAGAAGAGTGAGTGAAACGATTTTAGTTGCTTATTTGTGTTATCTGTGTTATCATCTCATCCTTTCCTTTGTA
Source organism: Bregmaceros cantori (assembly GCA_900302395.1). NCBI lineage: Eukaryota > Metazoa > Chordata > Actinopteri > Gadiformes > Bregmacerotidae > Bregmaceros > Bregmaceros cantori. Next base: position 5,183 of record OMKY01145450.1, read on the forward strand.
GTGGTAAATAGCCATTTGTGTTTACAACATATTCGTTGTATTATTGTTTATGAAAAAAAAGCTAACGTAGGAGCTTTTTTTCCACTAGGTGGTGCCAATGTTACAAGTCGCGCATTAACCCTCCCTTCCGTAGATGAGAAAACTCAATAGTAGCCAGGAACCCTGAACAAACGCATCGTTTCCGCATAGCACATGCGTTTCAGGGTAAAAACGAATGTGCGACACGGCAACGGATCGTATATTCTGGCATGCTAGGCGACAAACCAAGGATAATGGAAGAATATTATTTTATTATTTTTGCTTTGGAGAAAGGAGTTTCGAAGGAGACATCAGCCGCCATTTTCCGTCCTTGCGCGGGCTCTTATGTAGGAATATAATTGCACAGTTGGTTTATCTTTATTGTCTCATGCCTCAGGGCCCTGTTTAACAATAATTAATGTTTTTGTTTTGTATGTTTTTAATGTTTTTATTTATGTTGTGTGGACTCACACACACACACTTACTTACTTACTCGACACACACTTATTTCCCGTGTACATTTTTATAGAATTCACCCAAACTATGAACACAGGACATTGGAAAAAAATAGCCATCCTTTGCTGATGGTTTGCACTTCACAAGTGTGACTTTCCAGGTTCAATTATCCTGATAATTAGAAATCATTGTCAGTTAGGACATTTCCAAAACCCAAAGGATCCCCTCAGGATAGCAACACCAAGATTCAGCTCACATGCTCAAGAGACTTAGACCAACCACACTTACCCTGGCAAGCCAGAACCCACAAATTGTTCACACTCGTGGTTCACGGTTGTTGGTCTGGATCAAGCAGGGTTGAGAAAGGGGACGTAGGGCTGTTGCACGGTGACGTCATGTTTGTTTACACTCTCACTGCGCGTCTTAGTAAGCGTGTATCGTCTAGTTGAGTGCATCTTTTTTCTTCTTTTTTTAATGATCTTGTTTGGCAACACACAAGGTAGGCGAATATGTCATAGATGTTTCATAGGTAATCAATTTTTGTCTTCACTTGTTCGTCTTCACTCCATTCACTCTTTGACATTTCGTAGGGGGTAATTTTCATCGTTTCCATATATTTTTCCCTGGCCTCCTTGTCTAACATGTACCGTCATATCCCACATCCTTTCTTAGATTTTAATATTGTTTGTTATTTATATTTTAAACATTTTAACAGCTTTCTCTCTCGAACTGTGTCTCTGTACACTCCGGGCGCACAGTAAGAGTGTAAACAAACCGTGCTCTGCTACGGCGCCACCAAAACCACCAAAATGTCTGCCGCCACCAAGCCGTGACATCACCTTGCGACAGCCCTATTGGAAATTCTACCAGAACTACCTGCCGAACTCGTCGATAAGTAGCAGAGGAAATGAAGGAAGGAGTGGATGCAACTGTCTTTTGCTTCTCCAGTGTCAAAGGTACGCAACAAAAGACGCTGACCGCACCGTACCCCGTCTCAGACGCAGGCGTGTCTCTTTGTCGGTCCGCATGTATCATATTATTTTAACCACATAGCTGTATCACAATCTTTTTGTTAAAAAAAAAGGAAAATATAAAATGTGAAATGATGCTTCATTATTTTTGTATGTTAATAAAAAAAATTAAATGGCCTGAATTTGCTCTTCAATTTAGTTAACACGATAGATAATGGCACATATGGTTGTGAATATATATATATATATATATATATGTGTGTGTGTGTATGTTGTGTGTGTGTATGTATATATATATTTGCTTCCTAAGTCTTTGGACTGTTTTAAATAAGACACAGTTTCATTTTCACATTACCTTTAATAAAAACAGACAACAATAATGTCAGGAAGAAGCAGCAGGAATGTTGGTCATATTTTAATAGTTAGCTGGTTGGCTACGAACATAGAAAGGACAGCAGGGGACAGTTGGAGCGTTGAGACGCTCCTCCACGGGAGTGCAGGACAAAAATCCAGGTCTGCCTGAAGTTCACACCATCGCTTTTCTCTGCCGATCTTTACAAAAATATTCACAGTTTTTCTTATTATATTTTTTTCTTTCCTGATCATTTACACCAACTTCTGTGTATAGAGTGGTACACGTCCGTCCTTGCGATGCACATCAAAAATGGCACTTTGATCTACCAGAAGTCGTTTGGCTTCCAAGCTGGGAGATGTTCAAAGAATGATTAAACAACATGTTCATCAGGCTAAGAGAGAGGGGGAGAGAGAGGGAGAAAGAGAGAGAGAGAGAGGAGGAACACATAGACCAAGCAGACAGAGAAAGACAGAAAACCACAGACAAACAAAAAACAGAAAGACAGGCAGACTGAGAGACAGATTCTGTCTTTCATATGGCGCCCTTCGCAGTTGAATACTGACTCAAATCAAACACCTCATCATCCGGGCACTTTCAATGCACTGAAATTGAACAAACTCTGGGCTAAAAATAGTTCCACAAGAGCGCCATTTGAGCCACAAGGAGAGACGAAGACAAAAAGAGAGGGTGACAAAGGGAGAGATAGGACTTTTTCAGGGAAAAAGAAACATCATTCATAATTAACGAGGGGGTGTTCTGTGTATGTTTGAATGAAGAATTCTGCATCTGCGTGCAATATACTTTAAAAAATGTTTTGTCAGAAATACAAAAGAAAACAGCAAATCAAGATCTCGCACTGTAAAGAAATATTGATAGATGTCCAGTTGAAATACTTGAATTTAATTTGTCGTACTATTGTCCTTTAAACAGAAGCAAAAACAGCAGTAGTATTTAGTAGCAGACCCCGTCTGCACTCCATCTCGAGTAAAGACTAGTTACTAACTGCATTACCAGTAGTAGTAGTAGTAGTAGTAGTAGTAGTAGTAGTAGTAGTAGTTGTTTGCAACAATACTTTTGTTCAGATTGTTAACCAACCTATAAAGTGCTTTCGCAATGTGTAAAAATAATAATAATTAAAAAAAAAAAATTATACAACAGCGTTCTGCTTCTCTGTGCATTACAAAAATGCTTTGACATGACTCGGCGGGGAAGAAGGCAACAATGGAACATGCGAAGGAAGATTCCAGACTGGAGCGACGCGAGCGGCATATGTTCCGGGACCTCCCCCATCCCCCTCACATCTGATCAGAGTCTCCAAAATGCCTCTTCATCGAGCTGACCACCGATCCTCTGCCATTCATTTCTGAAATGAACATCAATTCCGGTTGATGTGTTATTGAAGTTCCATGTGTTAGCATCTTCAAACACAAACTCGTTTTTTTTTCACTTCTATGAAAAATGTGTTTTACTTGCAGGAAAGTGCATTACAAGCGTGGAATGTGCTGGGATTCTCTACACTTCCCGTCGCCAACTACATTAAAGTTGGAAATGGACGTTCCAGGATTTTTCTCGGGAATAGCCAGTAAATTCATCATCGCATCTCAAGTTGTTTCAGGTGCTGCTGTTTTGGAAAATTCAGGAGTAGTGTGCCACTGTGCCTTAGTAGTACCTAAAAATTAGCTTGGCAAGCCAGAACAAATCAATCGTCCACACATCACACGCAACTAGGATGATAGGTCAGGATTAAGCAGGCTTGTAAAATGTGTCAAAAAAAGTGTCAATCAAATGAAGTTATCAGCTTATAACTGATAACTTATAAATGTACTGATAACTTATCAGTACAGTGATGGTGTGACAAGTGGCATGGAGGCCCACTTCTTGATTCGAACAAGGGCCACCTTAATGGGGCACTGATTGGATGGCCCCAACGTGGGCGACTATTTGATTTGTCTGCCTGCTTGGTCCAGACGCCTCGGACGTCCCGTCATGAGCAACGTGTGGACAATTTGTTGATCTTGCGACAATATGTTACATTTATCGCAGATAATTACATCGCTTCAAACATGATTTCAAGAGATGTGCACTGAACTTGTTGAAGGACATATAGCTGATGGTCCACTAAGGTTCTTCAACTCTTTACATCTCAAAGAGCTCCAAGTGTATGTGTGAGCGACATGCGTGAAGAATCTGCTTGAGGAATGAATCTGCTCACCACTTCCATGAAGTGTTCTTAAAGGTGGTAGGGTTACCAATAGCTTCTTGTAGGTGTTCCGAACGACATGGTTTGCATCGAAGAAGAAGGCCTTTGCAGAAGGCGTCTAGAATTGGTTGATTCTTTTGCTACTTCTTTTTGTGAGTTGTGGATGTCCTGTGGAGGTTTCAAATATCACCACATATCTCAGTGGCCTAATCAGCAGCTTCTCACAAACAGTCTCCAAACCTCATGGTTTGGAGACTGTTGTAGTCTGGCAGACCAGCACGAATGACTCGTTCACACATTGCACACGACTAGAACGATTTGTTGGTTCTGGCTTCCCAGGCTATGACTGTTGAGTATGACGACTATTACTCCAAGGAAGAGAGATTCCAAGGAATCCTAGGTGGATCCTAGAAGGATTCCTGGGAATAAGTTAATGAGAATTTGGTGGCTACCTTTTGAAAGGAGAGGGCTGGCCAGTGATAAGTATCACAGCCATTCCCTGAAATACTTGCCGATCAAGCAACCATTTCTTGGGCCGTGCAACTTTTACTGACTACTTCTAGTGACGTCTATGTCAAAGAGTTTGGGTTTCAGTGAACGACTTGTAGACAAGCACGACTACTTCTTGAAGGGCGTCAGGCGACCAATGTTGTGCCAGAACGTGGATGTTTTGCGTTTGGGTTCGGCCAGCATGAAGACCTGTTGCTGTGGGAGTGCACTGGGCAGGGAAGGATGCTTCTGCCGCACCAGGAAGTCGTAGTAAGGCCGCGTCACTGTTGGTAACAAACATGGCGGCATTCTTTAGCGTGTCATCCCAACTCATGCTGACAAGTCAAGTGTCGTGTCTCAAATGCCGCATGTGGGTCAGTGCAAACTAAATTCTATTTCATCCCTACTGACCGCCAGAGGGCGGTTCATTCGGCACTGAATATCCCATTCCATGCATGTGCGGTTAGAGTGTTTAAACCAAAAACGTAACCTGTGACCCCTGGTTGACCTGGAAGGGCCCATGTCACCTGACCTCACCCATGGTTCGGTTCGTAAACTTCTTCTCACGGTGCACTGCATTCAAAACCATTGCTTTGCGCTTGCAGTTCCGTGGTATGGATGTTTGACCAAATTCATGTTGGGTTCTTCCTCAGGGGAACTGCAAGCATCGAATGCAGGTAAGTATACCGTGTTTCGGAAATTGCGGACAGTGCTGGACTTGGACTATGGTGGATGACACTGATTTTTAGTGCACCACTGTAACTGTTTAGTGCTGCCTCAAATGGAACCCCTCTGTTTTGCACACACTGGAAATGGCGATGGAACATTGTGCACGCACTTTTACTGATTTTTCTGGAGCACATTATAAAAGGTTAAAAGCTTAGACCTGGGGTGTCGTTGGCGGAGTGTTTATGGACACCGCACCTAACACGCCCCCATTCATGTTAATAGCCCTGTGTCTACTGCAGTGCCGCAAGTTCTCCTCTCGTTGCCTTGTCTGCAATGTCTACCCCCAAAGAAAAAAACTGAGATGACGGCAGAAGAAATAACTTTGTAAAAAAATTTTTTAAAAGTAATCGCAGATGCCTTCTCGTCTTCGCCGTGCCTACTTGCCATTTTAGCTTGTTTCGTAACTCGCAATGTCCTTTCACCTTCACCTGGAAGTTGTATATGGGCTATAAAAAACAAGAGAACAACAACACGCCATTCCTTTTCCGCTACATAGGCAGCATGGCGACCGGTTAGTGCGGCAAGTGTCCATCGGTTGCACACCGGTTAGGGCACCAAGTGCACAAGTACGCCATTTGAGACGCAGCAAAGGATACCACTGGAAGTGGGCCTGGTTAGATGCCTGCATTCCAAAGCCTCTGCATTCCGAAATGAATTTTGGCCTATCATTTGCCGTGATATAAAGTGCGAACCCAAAAAACAATCCACTTATCTTGTTAGGTTCCCTCTAAAACCCTAGCCCTAACCCATAACCTAACCCTAACCTAAACCTAAGAAAATAAGCAGATGGGTTTTGGGATTCAAACTTTAATGGAATAGAGTTATTTCAGAACAGCGAGTGCCCCCCAGTGGAACTAGCCCCACCCTTTAGCTATCACTCTCTTATTTGATACCCCCATTCGCTGTTGCTATGCATTTAAGCCAAATAGAGTTCCATTTGTAATCACCATTTTCAAGAACGCTGTCAGTAAAATAATAAAAAAAATAACTTCAACTGTAGATATAACATGGCCCACCTTTTGGTTTTCCAGCAGGGTGATTCTTGCTAGCATTCAACATGGCCTGCTTCTTCTGGACTTCAGTGAGAGAGAAACCTGAACACACACACATAGGTGCATATAGAAGACATTAGAGGACAATATATGGGCAAACATACAGAACCTTTTTTTCTTTATAGGATAGTATTAGTTGGAAACTGGGGTGAAGAGATCGGGGGTATACATCGTAGGCATTCACTGACACTGGGAATAGAATCAGCGTCTCTACAGAAACAGTGGTCTAGGCCAGGGGCGTGGAGCATCTTTAACCACTCCGCCCCTAGACAGAAGCATTTTAGTCAGATCAGTATGTTTGGTATGTTTATTTTCCATCGAGCTTGGTATTCCTATTACTTAGCAAAGGCTTCTAAGAGTGAACATCTGTGCAGATCGTGCCCGTGCACTGACAAGGACCAGAGGGCGGGAACACATTACTCCAATTTTTAAATCTTTGCACTGGCTCCCTGTCTCTTTCAGAATTTCAGAATAAAGACTTTAAAATACTTTGAGTAGTTTACAAATGTGTACTGTTAACAAACTCGCCCCTCCTACTGATCTGCTTGTACCATATCGGCCGTCACGGAACATGAGGTCCACCGGCACAGGTCTCTTATTAGTTTCACCCATGGAGAGGCCGCATTCACCTTCTATGGCCCTCGACTATGAAATGGTCTACTTTTTATAGTAATTTAGAATAGAGCTGCAACTGATTAATCGATGATAATCGATTATTGAATGAATCGCAACTAATTTGATAATCGATTAATCGGCAGTGATGAATTGTTTCCTTGTTTGGTCACTCCTCTGCTTAATTGTGTTGATTATGTTGTTCAACGTTTGCAATATCAACAATGTTTCAGGTTAATAATCACTAGAATTTTGTGTGGCGCAGTAGCTCAGTCTGTTAAGAGCGACTAAGAGCCATATGTGTGGCACGCAGAATCGTGGATTCGCTTCCCCTCCCTGACATCCTTCCCACATGTCTCCTCCCCTCTTCTTCACCCTTTTTCCAGGCAATTCTTAATAAAGCTCCGAATGGGGCACAAAAAAGACATTTGTTCCAAAAATACAAGTGAAATTCCAAAAACAATTTCCAAGAAAAAATTAACAGATTAATCGATTAATCGTCAGAAAAGATGGCCGATTAATTGATTATCAAAATAATCGTTAGTTGCAGCTGTAATTTAGAATGACATTTAGTTATATAAAAAACAGATGAAAGATGAAATTATAGATAAAGAAAATGGTTACAAATGGTTAAAATTAAGATTACAAATATTTATAAGTATTTCATTTTTACTAACCCCTCATGAATTGATGAAGGAAAATGTATGTCTTCACAACATATATTCAATTACATTCGTTTGATAAATACCAACTATAGCTATAACATTGCATTTTGTGTGTGTTTGCGTGTTCTTTCAATCAATAAAAAATAGAAATACACACTAAATATGGATTTGAATAGGCTACCCTGAAAAAACAAGCCGTATTGGTACAACTTTGTAGGTTTATTATATGCATTATATTGTTCATTATATTCATTATATTGTTCATTATATTCATTATATTGTTGGAATGTAGGTTGTTGAAGAAGGACACAAACAGGCTCAGAGCCTTAAGGCAGGGGTCCCCAACCTTTTCTGCACAAGTACAGGTTTGGATCTGCAATGTCGTATTGCAGAGCAGATGCCGGAGAGCCCACCACTCCGCCCCCCTGCTCCCCTGCCCCCAGTTCAGTAACCTCGGCCTATTTGTACTTGATACGACGCAAAACGACATATTCATAACTTTATTTTTGTTTAAAGTATTATACCTCCCATTAAAAGGGCTTCAATTCTATGTAACAATGGTGCTTTCTTCAACATCTGAAACAACAACACAAAAATAGTGGTAAACAGCAGCAGCTCACTTAAACTACAACACATTTATAGTGTTTCTGTTGAGGTAAAGAACAGAATATCAGTTAGCCTAAGCCCTCAACAACAAATTTCCAGTGCTTCTGGTGAGGTAAATAACAGCATCTCAGAAACATGTTTGATA
>OMKY01145453.1:0-10114 GCA_900302395.1 Bregmaceros cantori
CGATCAACCCCGCCCACTCCGCCCCCAACCCTCTCGGTGCACGCTCCGAGTCCCACGCACCTCACCACCCCGTACTCTGGAAAAAAAAAACACTAAGTATTTTGAATGATTTAACATCAATATAATTTATATTAATATTATTAACTTTGTTAGGTAAATAGAATATAAAATACAGAGTTTGAGCAGCCGAGTGTGTGAGAGATTTTTGATGGCAGTATTCACCACTCACATTTTGGATCAGTTCAACTTATTTCAACGTTTAAAGTCATCTCAATCTCCACCCGTCCGCGCCTGTCAGTGGGTTTTTATTAAAATAATCAATACTGTACTTCACTCACTTAAGGAATCAGCACATTATTAATGTGATCATGCAATATTTGTCATTGGCCACCCAACCCTCAGTTCGTTCGTTTGGAATGGTTAGTTCTGAACGACACATTGCGTCCTGGGCGCTGCTTGAAAAACAAAAACAAAACATAGCCGAATCGCTGAGAAGCCATCTCTCAACTTGTAAATAGTTGGAACAAGTTTAAAAATGTTCTGTATCTTTGTGCATCGTGTTGAACTATATCATCACAGCCTCGTTTTCGACTGCGACGCAAGCCGAGTCTCAGGCAGTTGAGTGAGCGGCTCACTCGACTGCCTGTAAAACCTGGCGATGCGTCCGTCAGCCAGCTGTGTCCTCTACACTCAGTCGGATCCGCTGGAATCGCCATGTTCCATCTTTTCTTTTTTAGGGTGACAGCTTTGACAATCATGCGATATAAAGCGTGATCGCGGGATGATCACGCTTTGCGATCATATTGTAAATCGTCCCAGCCCTAGTTGGCACACAGTACAGTGTGTTGGGTCAAAGTAGCAAGTTGACTGACATACAGAGCATTTTCTCATTTTATTGACAGCGTTACTGTGAAAGGTGGATGTGAGTGCGGGGACAAGCCGACGTGCAGTATATGACTGCGTGGGGAAGCCATCTCACGGTGCTTTGTGTGCTGTGATCTAAGCCATAGCAGCAAGACATCTTGGAGTTATCTTGGAGCATCGGTTTAAGGAGGCCAGCCCACATTATTTTATTCTAACTTCATCAGAATAAAACATAACACACAGGTTAACGGCATCTCCCATGCTGGGTTTTAGAACTTGCAGTCGTCCATTGATTGACTGGTCATCCTGATATGCCGCTCGGGAGCGATGCCTTTCGAGGCGTGTTGAAACAATAAAGCTGGCATGCATCAGGGTCACTTTGTAATGTAAAAACTGGGCCACAAAGTGAAAAAGTCTAAGAATCCCTGATGCATTTATATTTGAGTAAATGAACACAGCCTGGTCGTTTGAAACATTCACTTTGGCAAGCAGTGTTGAAATACATAAATTGGGATTCTGCCTTGAGAGATGACTTGGCACAGAGCATCGGTGGATTGTTTTTTTTTTTTTTTTCATGTCAATTTAAATTGTTTAATCCTGTTAAACTCTTCCCTCCAGTGGAAAATGTACATAATGGATGCACGGTGGGAGGAATTGCCTACCTTTCAGCATTGAAAAAAAAAACAATAAATGCTGTGTAATAGCTCTCTGGGCCAAGAGCTGTTGTTCTCAATAAGGACTTTTTTTTTTTCATATTTCCAGCAGTCGCCTCAGATCCGAAGCCATCTTCTGTGCTGCGATTAATAGTGGAGAGTCGTTGCTTTGATGTAAAGATGTTTTTGTTTTCCTTTTTTTTTCCCCGTCTACCAGACTTTATTTTTCATACCATCCCAATGTGCTTCATCGGCAATCTTCTCTTTTTGAGAAGTACTCCGGCAACTACACTAGATGTGTTGCGAGTTGGCAGCGATTCCTATCAACTGCGTGCTAATGGACGCTGCCCACTTCAAAAGGACGGCCCGGGCACTCGGACAATGTGGAGGGCAAACAACCTCACAAGGTTGGAGTTACCTTGCTGGCAGTTTATTGATTCACATAAGCGCCCTCGGTTTGTAGCCTATGTTCCAACATCCCTATCTTCCTGAATGCTTATCTAACCGAAATCTCTATCTTCCGAAATGCCCGTCTTCTGAAATCTCTATCTTCCCTTTATCAAAACAGCGCAGGGAAAAAGTATTCACATACCAAACAGCTGTTCTGATAGGAATTTCAGAAGACTGGGATTTCGACAGTTAAAGATTTGAAAGCGCCACAAGTAAGTTTAACTTAAGAACTAGGTTTGCGGTTTTGATTGCCCAGTTGTCAACACTCCTGTCCTGGGTGTTCCTGCATCCTTTCTTTCCCAGGTGAAGATCCTCCACAGTCTTAAAGGATGAGCATGAGTATGCTTCTGCAGACTTAAGTACCACATTGCAACCTCGGAGCGGGATTATTTATCTGTTGTGTTTTGTTTATCATAGCGGAAAGCGCCTTTACTTTGTTCCTTTTCAGAGAGGGAGGGACACTTACACTTTCCTCCACTAACTATTAGCTATTAACGATCAGAAAAAACTATTAAAAATAACATATTATAGACTTGCAATAACGGTAGAATATAACCAGAATAAAATCTGGATGTTTACGGGGTTATTTGCAATCATTGCATGCAGTGCTTTTTTGGTCTCCTAAACACCAATTGAGCAATTCGAACAGTAATTATACAATGTGTGGAGACTTTTGGCGAGGTGCAAAAAAACGCGAAGAAGCATGTGATACGACGCACATCTCTTACTAGGAGCAGCTGTATCACATGTGAAATAAATTGCACATTCACAAGAGTAATTTCTATTATTTATTTCTTTTTCTTACTTACATGGGTTTCCTCCTAACTGAATTAAGCTGGGTACTGATGGAGAAACAGTGGCGCAGCCGGGAGCACATTGCGTCTGCTCAGCCGGCGGCGGCGGGGTGCATTATGGACGATGCAAGGTTAGCCAGCAGGAAATCAATGGGATCCAAGTGCATATAAACAGGGTATTAGATGTGAACAGATTCCTATCCGGGAAACGCCTCCCAGGAATTAGCAGACCAATGGACTCTGCCCCCAACCCCCATCCACCCCACCACGTCAAGCGCAGACACACGCACACACAGACACAGTGCACTGATCAATTCCTAATCAGCTGGGAACACTCTCAGTGTGAACACGTAGGCAGGTCTGATTGATGGGAGCCGGTCTGTGGGTGGAGAGTGAGAGAGAGGGAGAGCAGCTGTGAGCTGTTTCTATTAAAGACGTCCCAATCACCATCAAGAACCACAGAATCAAGCCCCGATGCACTAATGTTTGCACCGTAAGAGAGACCTCGTAAGACAGAAACATGCGTAGCCACCATAGACTGTATATAAGTATGGACGTCGCATTCGCTTCAGCCGGCGTGCCGACTTCTGGGTGCTTCTGCTAGTCGAGTGGGCGGAGTCGACTACCAAAAGCACAGAGCCTATGGGATTTACAATAGAAATATACCAATTTTAGCAGGCTGTTTAAGCTATTTAAAGATTGTTTCTAATTGATGGTGTAATGTATATTGTCGGGATAATTAACGGTTCATTGTGTGAGGGGGGTCATAATTTCATAAACGCGTCAGATTTGGTATTAATATTTTTTATTTGAGCTTGATTGATAAAAGCAACGGGATGATGTCATGCATGCTGTGTCTACTTTATATACAGTCTATGGTAGTCACGTCTGTGTCTCAAATGGCTAACTTGTGCACTTGGTGCAGTATTTTAGTGCCTAAGGCACTGTCCAGATTTGTTGATTGAATTCCAGAGCACTGAAAGTGGGCCGGATGACGCCCTAAAAACGCCTGGAAATCCAGTGTGCGATCGATGGACACTGACGCACTAAACGCAATGCTTCCACTTTGTGGTGACAATGCAATGACATGGTTGACATTGTGGCCTAGGGCACGATGATGTCATATTTGCTAACATGTTGTAGTTCTGTTTATAGTCCTTCCTACGGTCTGGATGCAAAGTTGGGAGTTACATTTTTTTCCCTGCTAAGTGGAAAACTGAGGTGTTCGAATTTACATCGCACTAAACTGGGACACAGTGCAGCAAAAAGTCAGTGCACTGAACCCAAGTGCGCCATTTGAGACACAGGTCCTGTCTGGAGCTACAGATGTAAGGAAAAGGGGGAACACTATCCTGGGGAGGTGGGGACCGGTGGTGTGGGTGACCCACCCGCCTCAAGGCTAGAGGATGTAATTATATTAGTGTTGGACGTGGACGGCCTTTGGTCTTCCTGCTCGAAACCATTTTAAGTCAAAAGGACGATTTTGCTTTGGAATTCAGGGCGAGAGAGAGGAGGGGGGGGGGGGACCCCACCCCCTCTGTTTTGTGGAGCGCTGTACCACGCCTGGTCGTCATAACTATTTGGTGGACAAGGTCACATGATGTGGAGCTTCAGAGGTTGAACGCACCTCTTCTTCTTTCTTCCCCTTATTTTTTTTCCTTTTCTATCTGTTAAATTTCTTGCACGCTTCAACTTCTCACAGAAAGTCGAGGAGCGAGCCTGATCATAATGGACCAGAATGCTTGGCTGAGGCTTCACAAACATTTACTTCAGAAACAGAAAATATAGAAACATCAACAAAAATCAATTGTTTTCCTGAGCACCACGTAGGTAGGCTACATCACTGAATCACACAGCCTTTGAAAATGGCTCCTGTCGGAGTTCATTAGTGAAACAGCTAGTGGAAAGAAGCTGGTCCTGAACCTGGCAGTATCTGAAGCGCCTATCAGAGGGAAAGAGTGAAAAGGTACTGCGCAAGATGAGAGAGGTCAGGCGCAAATATGTAGTTTTACCCAAAATATGCCTAGGATTGGCTAAAAGTAATTAATTGATGCAATATTTCATGCCTAATGGACAAAATTTGGTTCTGATAAAGGGAAACGGTTGGGGAAAAAAAAAACACTCCAGGGCTTCAAGGATGTGCAAAATGAATGTACTGCAAGGGTTGATGCTGCAGATCCTCAAGAGTTGCAATGTGATGTGTCACACTAATAGGAAGAAACAGTGATGGTGGAACATGTGGAATATATTCAGTGTTTTATGTACCATTTTGTGTGATTAAACATGTATGTTTTACACCTTACAGGATCCTTTCACATATTTCTGTCATTTTTCTCAGTGCTGCGTTGAAGTCTGTGCTGCCAGGTGGCGGCCTATTTGTCACAAAGTTATTTAACATAGCGGGGTTGAAGGGCTAGAAGAGTCATGGATGTGAAATGTTCAACAAATCACATCTTCAGCTTCATATTCCTGCACCAATCAGAGCCCCATTAAAGGGCCATTCATAGCCCATGTAAACTATGGATACGGGTGGAACATTTCACACTTTCTCTCCGTCAATTACGTACGTAAATTGATGCGGATCTGGGGACCTTATGAATACGCGCGAACGGATGAAACGGAGCAATACTACTGGAAAATGTGAGGGGCGCTCTTGAGTATAAACAGCTGTTGTTGCACACGGTAACGTAAAAGACGCTCGGAGGTATTGGCCACACGTAGGGTATGAATCAGCCTTATGGTGGACTCTGCCTAAGTTCGGCAACAGCGGATGTTAACAATGAATTGCGGACAGGATGTTGGTGCATTTGACAACACCAAGCAATCTTGAGTCTGGATTTAGTTTAAAAGAGGAGCAGAGGTGGATGGTCCTGTGACGCAGCTGGTTAAGGCCGCTGTTTTAAGCCAGCATCATACATATCCTTTTTGCTGTGGTTTAGATCACAGCACATGCAAGGAGCATCGAAAGATTGCTTCACCTCATGGTCAGATAATGGGTTACATACCTCCATATAGAACACTCTCCTTTCCGAATTGCCATGATGTAAAGTGCAAATCCAAGTCCCCCCAAAATCCTAACCCCCAATCGCTAACCCCTAATCTCCTACCACATAACCTTAATCTAACCCAGCAAATAATATGCCAAAATTGCGGAGGATAATGGAAATGGAGTTATTTTGGAATGATGTGCTCTCCGCGCTCTCTCAACTCCCGTTCACACCAATGCTGGCAATAAAATAAGAAAATGGTTCTTGCGCTGAAAAAAATAACATTTAAAAAAAAAATAGCAGCAGATGTGAGCAGCCAGGCTAAGCTCAAGCAGGTCTTACGCTGGGTTTCCACCAAGCAAAGTTATAGTTATTATTATTAATAATAATCCTGTGTGTTTGTGTGTGTGCGCGCGCGTGTGCTTATGTTTGTGTGTGGTGCCGTCCCATTTTTGAAACCGCTGTGCAAGGTGACGTGCTATCCTTTATTTGTTAAGATATAGAGGTAAAGTACTTCATTTAGTCGCATATACATATACGTGAACAGTAAAATACTTCCTCCGCATTTAACCCATCCCTGGAGAGCGATGGGCAACCGCGGCGCCAACTCCAGATTGTGGGCACCGAATGGAGCAGGTTAACTAAAGACTTGAGATCTATGTGTATAACATCTATGTGTATAACATTCTGAATCATCACGAAACAGCCTACAGACTTGTGTTTTTTTTAATACATTTCAATATCCATTAAGATGGATTACTACCGCGGTCAGCGGGATAATGTTCCTGTTTCATTCACCCCGCGCTTCTCGTCCACCATGCATGGTGCAGTATATGGACACAAAAAAGAACAAAACAAGAAAGAATAAAATGTAATAAAAAGCCCCTAGCGACCACTGGGGTGAGCCTGGCACAACTGTAGTTGAAAAAGTTTGCCACTTGCCGATCAGCAGCGAGCACGTGCGTGCGTGTGTGCGTGCCATCAGCAGCGAGCATGCGCGCACACACACACACACACAAATTCAATTGCTAGCTACAGCCACAACAAGTATAGAGCTGCTATCCTTTCAGCTGCCGCGACACCGGCTGCATATTGCGACCTGGGCGGACGCACGCATACACACACACGTGCCTGTGGCTGGTGCGGTAAATCAATTTATCATATTATTTTTGCATATTATTTTTCTCCATGAAGTGAAGGGATACCTCGGCTCTACAAGCGCATGGTGGGTCCACCAATTCAATTGCTCAGCACACCTGTCAATCATGGAATAAAAGGCACCCCGCCCCCTCCCGCTGCGCGGCGTTGAAAATCAAAAATATATATTTCCTGTGCGCTGCGCTGGCGCATTGGCGGCGTGGCGTTGGCAGCGCTGCCTGGTGGGGTATGCACCGATGGCTGCAACACCTTTGTTTTTTGGCGTGACGCTGTTGGGCGTGGCATGGCGCTTTGCTTGGTGGAAACCCGGCGTTAGCCTGACTGGTTCCTTGCTGGTCAACCAGCTACCAGCTCAAGATGGCCTGAACTGGATTTTTCCATCAGGATGTGTGTATGTGCACGTTTGGCGTACATGGCGTGTATGCATGTGTATGTACCTGCGCGCCTCGCACATCTGTCAGCAGAGATTGGGTGGAGTGGGGCTGTTGGCTCCAGTCCCACTTAGTTAAAAATATATACAATGAATAATTAACAGTGGGAGGAAAGGCGTGGACGCGCCTGTGCTTGGCCATGTAACTGCACCCCTGCACCATGCATTATCATATCCCAACGGGGAGAGCGAGAGAGAGAGGGAGGCACGGAGGTGGGCAGACCTGTGTTCCAACTAATTGTTCAGTTGCTGTAGCAAATTAGCGCAGCCCTATTCAACCTCCGCGTTTGCAAATCGCTTTTAATTTGTTGTATGTGTAAATTACATGTATTTCACACATGAAAAGATTAAGTATGTCTATTCGTTATTTGCTGCCGCTGTGCCGGGCGGCTGTGCAGAGCATTTGTTTTTACAGTGAGGGACCAAAAGGCAGATCATTACACACAGACACACTGCACACTCGTGCACGTGCGTGTGTCCACACATTCATCAGCGCTAATTACTAGCCAAATACTTTGACTGTGCCCACCCCACACAGCATCATATTAAAACAATACAACGTATTTGTAGTGTGATTGTCCATGATTGTACGAGCTAATGATAATAACCTACAGCTTTGCCGTCCGTATCGAGGTAATTGCATTAACATATGAACTGCGGTGATCTATTGAAATTACCAGCTTTGTGTTTGCAGGAGATTACGCCCCTCTTGATGGTAGTGCACAAGTGAGACAACGCTGTGTCTCAAATGGCGTGTTTTAGTGCCTAGGCCGCTGTCCAGAGTTTTTGGCTGAATTTCAGTGCACTGGCAGTGTCCAGATTGTGCGCTAAAAACGGTCAGAAGCCCAGTTAGTGAATGATGGGCACTGTATGCACTACATGTTATGGATGGATTTTCCAGATTTTTTTTTTTTTTTTTAACAGATGTGGTTATTGGCCCAAGGAACAACACCTGATCACGATCCAGAGATAAATATTTAACAATTAATGGGGGTGAGGGGAGGCAAACTCACAACACTGCCTGCACCGCAAATTATATGATTTATATTTATATATTTATATTTTTTAATTTACATGCATAATATCATAAAATGTTCTATGGAATAATATTATTAGTGATACTATTTAGTTATTTTGTTGAGAAAATAATTGATAATTGATTTATTACAACATTTGAATTGTGGACACTTAGAGCATGTATATATTTGCATTCATTTGATTATGGTTTATGTTAATAGACGAGTTCGGGGGGTACTTCCGGTATCTGAACGTCACTTCCGGTGTCATTTATGTGCTGTGTATTTGATTATTTTTTCAACATGACTATTCGGTGCGAGCACACACCTGCAGGGTTATTTAAAAATTGTGGCGGTAATTTGCGGTGTGCTATTCCTCACCCAAATGCTCTCGTGTGGATCTATGACCCACAAAAGCATGACTTAATAATCAGTCCAACCCGTTCCATTGTCTCATTCCTTTTACAAGTACTAGTAGAAGCAGCCAGCCTATTGGTCCAGAAGAACACGTGACCACTCGGTGAGTAACTTCAAGTAATATTTTGACTGTATTTCATTAATATTTATACAAAAAAGTTAACGAACCAAGGAGTGTGATGTGTAACTGGTCACAGAGTGACATCTAGTGGTCGGATTTTTAATTGGTGTGCGTTTTGTGTGTTTTTGTGTCGACGTACCGCGACCTTTACCAGACTTTATACACATACATATAGGCACCGGAAGTGACATACAGAAGCGCGGGACAAAATTACTCCCCCCAGTGTTTCGCACGTAAACTCATCTATACCGGTCATGAATTGCACCTGGTGCGCCTGATTTGTGCAAGTGTGCATTTAAGGAAAGATGGTGTAGGGTTCAGATGGGAGTGACATGAAGAGTGAACACTCTAAGCAGTTCTTACGGATCAACCATGGATCATATATTTATATTAAAGATGGGCATATCTCGTTTGTTGTTTTGGTATTAATAATTCACACTAAGAAGTTGTTATTTTGGGATACGACTTTTGGTCAAATGTCTAATACTTCTCAGATGGATAGACCCTTATGATCCCTCTATAGAGATTAGATTTTTTTTTAGTCTAGAGAAATTGAGGTTACTGTATCTGTGTGGCTCACTGGTGCCATTTTATGATATATGGAGACCTATATGAGATTGTGGCTGATGGATTGTGGCTGAAGAGTGGCCCTGTCGATGTCTCACCCTTGTTTGAGTTCTCAGTTACGCGCCTCCATTTCGACGGGGTCGGCCCTATGTTCCGAAATCCCTATGTTTTGAAATCCCTATCTTCCGAAATCTCTCTCTTCCGAAATCTCTCTCTTCTGAAATTCGACCCTCGATTTCGGAACATAGGGCGGAATTATCCGGGTGACAACACACACTCACACACACACACACAAACAGACATAGACATACACACACATGGAGTTCTCTACATATAAACATGAATAAACTACAGGTGAATCATTCAGCATCAATGATTCAGAGGAACAGAGTGAAGCTAACTCTTTCTAGCTCTTTCCTCAACCTGTTAGCCATGTGAAGCTAACTCTTTCTAGCTCTTTCCTCAACCTGTTAGCCATGTGAAGCTAACTCTTTCTAGCTCTTTCCTCAACCTGTTAGCCATGTGAAGCTAACTCTTTCTAGCTCTTTCCTCAACCTGTTAGCCATGTGAAGCTAACTCTTTCTAGCTCTTTCCTCAACCTGTTAGCAATGTGAAGCTAACTCTTTCTAGCTCTTTCCTCAACCTGTTAGCCATGTG
>OMKY01145459.1:0-10664 GCA_900302395.1 Bregmaceros cantori
AGCTACCACCCTAGACAGTTGAAATATTTTTGTGATTTGTTTGTCATTTGTTGTGAGTTCAATAACCCCCTCAAAATTCCAAAAAAAAAAGTGTCCCCAAGAGATAATTGCGAAATGTATGGAACCTAAGTACACCTAAGTACATCCTACTTTTATTTGGGGATGATAAAAAATAAAGAAAATTAAACATCATCTTTATGCATTTTAATTTGGTTTGGTTGTATTATTATTAATTTTTTTTTTTTTACTAAACATTCTTCTAACATTCTAAAAAATATTCGCCCAGTTGGCATTGTATCCAGTTCCACCAAGCAAGCACCTTTAACATGCATCCACACATCCAAACTCCTATATTGCATGTTCAATGGTAGTTGTAAACAACTACCAGCAGGACCCGTAACAGAATGCCAGCAGCACCAATATCAAATCTGGATAACAATTGCCTATCTTAGTTAGGTTTGCTTTATATTTCAACTAGGCGAGAAATATTTTATAGCTACCTAACTGAGTCCGTGTGTACATGTTGTGTTGACTTTGTCCTCTTTTCCATTGTGCTCAAGTGGACGTTTTCTATGTCTGGAGAGATGGAAGTGACTCGGTTTGGAAGTGAAAGACGGTTTGTCGACGTCTTTGACCCTGCATCTTAGGACTAGTTATCCACCTGCGCGCGGTAATGCACCAAATCCGAACAACGAGTCAATAAATGTTTACTTCAACTCTTTACGCATCCAACGGTGTACAACATGTCCCGAAAGACCAATGATAAGTATTTTTAAAAAATGCTCTTAAAAATCACTTACTTCAGCCTCCACCCAAAAGCTCCAGCCACACACTCTCCACAACTGCCCAGCGGTGCCTTGAGTGACGAGCCCCCAGGCAGGCCACGCATTGCGCGGCAAACAATGTACACAAACATTGCATGTTGAAAGGGCGATGTTTTTTGAAATTCCTAGCGGACTGGGAGCCCCTTAAAATGGCTACAGTCACTAATTTCAACGGTGTTTTCACCACCTTAGAACTCCCATAACTTATTTTGTGGTAATTTGATCGGAATGACATTTAAGTATGTTGAAGTGAATGTCGTGAGTGCCGCCTTGTGGCCAAAGAAGGTATTGTAGCTGGCCCACACATTTTTCAAATATTCTGAAAAAATGGAAGACCGAGGCTCGCACATATGCGACGCTCGGATAGTGAGGGTTAGTTATAGCCTCCAAAACATGGGTGGGTATCACTAAGAAGAGCTGATTTTTGCAGGGGCGCAGGAAGTGGGGTGCTCCGGATGCTTCAGCACTCCCCTCTAGTGGACATCAGACACAACTACAACACTAGAATGTAGGCCGTGCTGCCCCCCCCCCTCCCCCATCTAGAATTATTACTCTAAAATAAAAACACAATATGAATGGTGCCAAATGTCATTTAAAATTTTGGGATGAAATGAGTGATTCAATCTTAGACCTCAACCAGATCGCTTGTGGGGAACAGTGGTGTAGAACAGTGTTCTATTGATGGTTTTGTTTAGCTTGTTATGATGTCAAAGTAGGCCAGCAACCAGCAATGAACCAGAAAAGAACTTCAGATTTTTTTTAAAGATGGAGGAGGGCAAAAGGCCAAAGAAAAAAAAGACATCTAATGATGGAGGGCACGAGGAGGAAAAGGGCATACTTTCATCATGAGGGTGAAGAGGTGTGTTAAAACAAAATAAACTTATTTAATAACACATCAATGATTGATCAATTGGTGACGCCATGTTGTTCCAACTCCCCACAATTCCGACGTTGATTTGGCATATTGTTTGCTGTGATGTAAAGTTCAAATCACAAAAATGATTTGATTATTTTGTGAGGGTTAGGTTAGGAGGTAGGTTTAGGGGTTAGGGCTATGGTTAGGGCTATGGTTAGGGTTTTGGAGAGACCAAATTTTGGAGAGACCAAAATAAGCAAATCTTTTTTTGAATTCACACTTTACATCTTTCTGTCGGAAGAGAGGGGCGTCAGAACAATGAGGTGTCACCTGATCGATTAAAGATACATAGTAGACACAGTATCGTAACATACATCAACCAACTGAGAAAATAGTGAGAAAAACATATTTTGGTCCTTTGGGCTGAATTTAGTGACGTCATACGTACAGCACGTATCCCCCCTCCCCCCAACTTCATATGACTTGCTGCACCCCTGGATTTTTTTTTACCTCTGAGAATCAAACCCAGCCCCCTAATCATTAAAACCGTTAATTTTTTTGTTCTGCTTGTACACTGTGAGAGACATGTAAAAAAAAAGTAATTAACATAACGTAAAAGTTAATTTTGGGCAACCACCTGTTCGTAGTTCAAAATGATGACCTATGAACGATGAATGAACAAATTCATTTTACAAGGCCTGAGCTGAAATTTGTAAAAGTTCATGTTGAAAGTGAACTTGCCCAACACTGGTAACACAATGTGTCAAGTGTCGGACATTGGACTCGTGCAACAGCTGCATGTGTGTGTTTGGGCCTGTGAGGCCCTGCATGTCACTGCACGTACAGGACAAGTCCGTGGGGCGTGGGATCCCGGGGTTAAATCTCTAAAGCTGCGCGTGTTTTATCCGCGCTACGTGCTGCGTCGTTCAGCTGTTGCCATGATTGATTGGCTGTTGACAACACCGCTGTGGGAGCAGCGAGAAGGCACATGTAGACCGCAACCTTTGACCAACTCCCTTGCCTGGAGATGTTGCGTTTCTCTACCAACTGATCGACAGATTCTGGCAACGGCAAATGGGGCTTTAGGGAGTCATTTCGAGCCACTCGAAAAATGTCTTGATGAATCACATGCCATGAAGTTTTCTGTGATGCACTGAGCTCCAAGTCAAAAATAGCAAGTATGTAAGGTGGGGCCACATCAGGAAGAAGTTAGCCCTACCGGTAAAATCATGGCATGATAAAAATAATCTTTCCTTTATTTTACTTTGGTCCCAAAGAGTAAAGCATATCATAAAAAACAACAACGCTTCTTTCAACTTGTTTCCATTCTTTAGTTATAGCCTCCAGAACATGCGTGCATATCACTAAAAAGTGCTGATTTTGGACAAAATCATACTCTTCCGCGAGTACCAGCGCTGTCCTTTTGTACAGTGCCGGCTACTCCACTGCTCCACGCTGTCGCTGACCGCTGAGTGTTTTTGTTGTTTTTTCAGCTCCAAACAAGGTCTGAAGTAATCTTGAAGTAATTTGCAGAAAATGTGTTCCTAACTACAAAACCTTTGATCGATCGTACGTCTGTATTGACAGTTTCCCTACCTGTAGCCTTGACAGCCTTCAGCTCGATGCACGGCCTCCTGTCTGAGCTCCATACCACTTAAACCTTTCAAACCGTTCAATCATTTTAATTGTTTTTCCCCAAAAAGACCAATTTAGCTGCCCATACAAGATCAACAATGTTGAGAGCACAGAAAGTCCAGGATCAGCAGTTTGCCTGATAACCAAGCTGCCTCATAGGCAGAAAATGAACAAAGCCAGATGAAATAAACATCACCTGTGAATAGCCATAAATACATTTTTTTTCGTAGCATCGCTGAATAAAAAAAAGAAGGAGATAATAATAAAAATATTGTATTGTCTGTGCAATGGCACCTTTTAAACATTTTTCTAATAAGACCGACCTTATAACCCAGAGCCGTATTTATTAATTGTCGTTGTGTTTACTGACCTAAAAGGGACTTTTTTTTGGGTTAACAAACTTCACTGGCACTGTCAAATACGAGCAGTGACTGATTGTTTACCACAGCCGTTGGGAGCAACGACAAGCCAGCTAAATTAATTCATAATTAAATTAGTTGAAAAAAAAAAAAGCTTTCACAATTGTTATTCTTATGTTATTCTGGTATGTTGGTATGTTTTTGAACATCCCCAATAAAACTAAAGCTGAAATACAAGTCAACAATGAAAAACAGTTGCAGTGATCTTCAAAAAGAGGTGGAAGACCTTGTCAATTAAGGTGCACATTGCTATTCCAAATTCCGGAATTTTAGGAAAATATATGTATTTTGTCATAGTCCATGCATTGCACGCAACTAGAACAATCATTTGGTCTGGAGTAAGCAGGCTCGTAAAAAGTGTAAAATCAATCAGATGAAGTTATGAAATCACAGAGCAGTAGGTGTGACAGATTGCATGCAGTCCCACGTCTCGAGTCGAACAAGGCCCGACTTAACAGGGCGCTGATTGGACCGCCAGAGTTAGGGGCAACAATCGAAACAAACTGCTTTGAAACAAAACAAATCAACACAAAGAACATTTGTCGGCTCTGGTTTGCCAGGCTAGTATGGCAAACCAGCACCGTGCCTTCAAAAGTTGACTCGCTGGCTTAAAAGTTATTATGAGTGTCAATAGTGGAGGCTTCAAATTATGGTTTCCTAGCAACATGTGCAACAACTGGTCATGCTGATAGCATGTTTGTTTAGCCTCCTAGCGACAAAGACGTATGGTAACTTATCACTTTGGTTCGTGCTGTATTTCTCTACTCGGCACGCGGACACCACTGCACGAGGCTCATTTAAGGGCTGGCCAGTCATCCACGACGGCTCATCCTGCACTCGTAATGTGCATTTAATAAGAATTAAAACCGACAGAGCCAGAAATGCGATTTGAGCAGGCCGATAATGACAGTCGGAGTCCGACCCTGGATGCAGCGGTTCCGGTGGCATCTGCTAAGAATGCTTCATTGACTTGCCAATTAGTAGAGCGGCGCCTGGCGTTAGGCTTCACTGATCTCGGGAATGGGTCGCCAGGCTGTAACATTCGATTATGATGCCGAATGCTGGACAGGCTGCGGTCACAGCTTCCCAATGCTAAACTCAACAGCCAGTCACTCAAGAAAGGAACTGGGAGATAATCAGTAATCATATTTATGGGCCCACTTTTCAACTACTGTTGCTAAAATGTGAGACATTATTCTTATCATGTATCATGTACAGTTTGCCGAATACACATTAGATCATTTTCCAAATCATCAAAAGTCATCTTATTAGGTTCATTCCAATGATCAGACGGTGTGGATGTATGCAAGTGCCGCCTCTAAGAAGGGTTGACGTTAGATCGGATACCTCCTTTAGACGCCATAGGTATCTGATCCAACTCCGACTGTCTAGGTGGAAGGGAAGATGCATGCTGGGAGACTCGCGGAGCTGAAAGAATTGAATATCGGCCACAGCATTATTAATTCTTCACAAACGCAAAGACAGGGGGAGAGTGCACCTTACTTGATATTTTCGGGATTTTCGCCGCCCGTGACAAGTGTCAACGAATTCCGGTGGAAACACACGCCGAGACTCTCTCATTCACTTTTCCTGTTCTGCTACTGCCAACATCTTTAGGCTTAAACCCCTTTTTAATGCTAGCAATAATAATACCAGCTGGCGGCCTTCGCTCACGTCACAACTTTTTAATGTCTTCCAAGTTACTTAATCTGTTAGATGTTATACTCTGATACCAGGGAGAGCCATGTCACTCGGACTGGGAATGAGCTCTGGCTGTTTATTGGCTTCAGGTACAATGCGATTGTGGGAGTAGTTAATATCCCTCACGTAGGAGGAGACTAATTTAAGCCACGCCCCCTTTCCCCCCTCCCCTTTATTTTGGTCCTGTCAAAACAAATCATCAATCAAAGTTGTCTGGCAGACAATGACCTTTGACCTCTAGGGTCATAAATCTTGGTGATAACAGGGGAAGCGTGCCGGGGGTCAAGAGGGGTCATGTCCGTGGGAAAATGGAAAAAAAGGCCTGTTTTAAGCAGAGGGGCACGTGCTAGGGCCATACATTTTGGTGGGTATATTAGGGGACGCGTGCCGGGGTCAAGAGGGTCACGCCATGGGAAAAAAATGCAGCCGCCGGTTAAAATTCCTGGTTTTAAGCAGAGGGTAGAGTGCCATATGAACTTGACCTTGAGACAGTCATTGGTCACCCCAATGAACATGAATCTGACAGCCGAGAGTTTAAGAAGGCGCAGGGGTTGTGGGAAAGCACTGACGCCATCAACAAAAATGGGTTGTATCGTCATTTAAAGTGTAATTAGCAGTTGACTTGACAAAGAGCAAGGTCGTATAACCTGATAAATAGACATGTCAGGATATATTCCAACAATAAGGAATTATTTGAGCAATCTGTTTTTTAGTATTGGCAGTCATTATAAATCATTCAAGGATATCTTAACCCCGAAAAAGGGTCAGCGTTGCCTATGTTACGCAATTTATTATAAAACCTTCATGAAGTGGCTCGAATTTCATCTTGGGTCACGACTTAGCCTTTTAATGACCCTGTGGAAAGAAATGATGAGAATTTGCAGACACTCCGTATCGAGTCTTCAAACAAACAGAGGTTGAAAGGCGATAAAAGTCAAAAAAAAATATGTTGGGGCATGCCATCACTTTTTTTCTGTCACTAGCGGGGACATAAAGGGTGGTGAGAGTTCAGTAATAGAGGTTGGGCGTGTGTGTGTGTGTGAGAGACAGAGACCGAGAGAGAGAGAGAGGGTGTGTGTGTGTGTGTGTGAGATACTTTAAAGTTTAATTCATGTTTTCTTTATTGGCAGCCCATTCAGCCGTGGGGGATCCAGATGTGGTGATTATCGAGGAGGAACCCACGGTCGTCCCATTGATTATCCTTTCCGACGATGAAGACGACGGTGTGTGTGTGTGTGTGTGTGCACATGTGGTGTGTGCGGTGTGTGGGTGGGTGTGTGTGAGATACTTTAAAGTTTAATTCATGTTTTTTTTTTATTTTCAGACCATTCAGCAGCGGGGGATCCAGATGTGTTGATGGTCGAGGAGGAGCCCCCTCAATTAGCAGTCACCGCCCTGTCTGTCACCCAAAACGGTAAAAAATATTTATTGCATCTTCATTTTCTTTTTTATCCTATTTTCAAATGAAAGACTAAATATAGATGGTATTTTTTTTTGTGTGAATGAATCCATAGGTGTCTGTGTATATACGTATAGGCACAAGATCAACATAATTATAACATGATGTAAAAAAATTGATTTTTCTATCCTCACTACAGTCTCTACAGCGGACGCTGCTGTTCAGCACGGCACTCCGATTCCTTTCCAGAGGGAAGACGCCTATCCTTCGGCCTTTGCGTGGATATACGCTGATGTGATTGAGGAAATACAGGACGGTCGAGATGATGAAGGTTTGGTTCAACCCGCACCCCAACCCATAGATAGGATAAATGAGTTTGTTGCATTGTATGCTCACGTCTTGGGAGACAGTCGCATTCTGGTGATGCGCGCGCGAATGCAGGAGGATCTGCAATGTCTTGTCGACAACATAGAGCCAGTCACTTGCCGACGTACCTGATGTTGAGCTGTTGCTTGAACTGTCAAATCGGCTGAGCAATTGGCGTCGTGATCGGGTCTAAATTCATTATTCTTAGCACCCTCACACCCCCTCACAAAAAATATATATATCTTTTCTCTTTATTCTATATATGAAAAATAAAATTATATTCTTTTTTATTTGACATCAAATAGAAATTCAGGGGGGGGTCATAAAATGGCGCACCTGTCTCGTGAACAAAAAATCATTGGAATATTTGGATTTGGCAATTAAACGTGTCCAGCCAGTGTGTCCGACAGCTCCAGTAGCCCCTCCTCTTTGCTCAAAATGAACTCTCTTTGGTTCCCTCTCCTAAACGGTCCGCAATGTCTGGTGTGGAACATACTCCGCACGCAGAAGCTAACTATGCATCGAACTCGACACTCATAGATGCCTGCCTCATGATGCCGTCCAACATGGAGAGTAGCTCCAAGCTAAATGCCGGTGATTCAGTCAGCCCTCCTTCCAATTGGAAGAAACGTCTCCTTTTGAAACACAAAAGAAATAGAAATTGGAAAAAACGGCTCCTTATGAAACATGCTCAGACTCCTATTGTCAAATGGAAGAAACGTTGTATCTCAAAATATCATAAGCATACTATGAGTAACCATCCAAAGCCAGCCAGACGAGATCAACTTCTACAGAGGCTCAAGTGTCTGGTGCCAAGGATGTTAAAGGATTCTCGCACCATGGAAACGGAGCTGACCATGGTGTCGACCTCCGCGATGCCAACCGCGGCCCCTGCAAACACCGCCGGCACAAAACAAACAGGAGAAGGAATTCATGATGAAGAACTCTACGAGACCAGACCATTCCCGAATTTCAATGGAAAAAGAATCCGTCAGACTATTTCTTTCGACCCTACTGATGACCGAACCATGACGCTGGAAGCGTTACATACCAAATGTTTGGAGTTGTCGATATCGCTGTTGAAAAGGCCCGACCCGATGGTTTTGTCAACGTTTCTCTTGGAGGACCGGGTTTGGCAGAGGACATACAAGCGGTTCTGGACGTAGCGGCAGGGGATGACGCCGAAATGGGAGAAGTTGGGAAAGTCTTGCAGAGCGATTCCAAGTTGACGGACGGCAGTGTGCTCACCTATGAAATTTCAATAGCCCGCAATCAGAGAGGAGGTGGTAGCAACCGGGTGATGTACGAAGACATTGCCCATCCTGAAGTTTTGAAGGCATCTACGTTGGCGTTTGCATCTACAACCCTGCCAAAGAGGCAGAGACTCTGTGCTTCGCCATGGCGATCATAATAGCTGGCGATGTCAACGATCAGATAGGGGAGGACGCCATTGTTGAAGAAGCACGTCGGCTACAAACGCGTGCAGGATTAGCCCTCGATCATCAAGTAACCCTGTCGGATGCGGAGAAATTTAAAGCCATTGTGAATAAGAAAATTGTCGTGCTGTACACCATCGCCCCCTCCAAGACCCTGCAATACTATGAAACGCACAATCTGGCTGTCGAAGATGGACATTAGTGCAAGTGAGGAGAAAAAATACCTTTCTAGGTGCCCCTCTGCTTAAAACGGGCCTTTTTTCCAACCGGGGGC
Source organism: Bregmaceros cantori (assembly GCA_900302395.1). Classification (NCBI taxonomy): domain Eukaryota; kingdom Metazoa; phylum Chordata; class Actinopteri; order Gadiformes; family Bregmacerotidae; genus Bregmaceros; species Bregmaceros cantori. Next base: position 8,911 of record OMKY01145459.1, read on the forward strand.
TGCATTTTTCCCACGGTGTGACCGCTCTTGACCCCGGCACGCTTGACCCCTATTATCACCAAGATTTATGACCCTAGAGGTCAAAGGTCATTGTTTGCCAGACGCCCAGACACCCAAACAGACCTTAAAACTTTGATTTATTATTTGTTTTGACAGGACCAAAATAAAGGGGAGGGGGGAAAGGCTTGGCCTAAATTATCCTTGATAATTTAGGTAATATACCCATGACCGGTATATTACTACTCATGACTCTGGTACTCGATTGCTCTAGATAAATGAGATAATACTTTACTCTATGGTACTTTTACCATATAATAAAATGGTAACTACTTGGTAACTGCAGGGTAGTAATCAATATAGATAGATAAAGATAGTAGATATGATGTTATCACCAAGTTATTACTTGGTAATTATAAATTGGTATCTTGACAACCATCAGGATAATATTTACTACCACTTAGTAATCAAAATTTACTGAGTAAATATTCTCAATATAATTTGATATTTGACATGCTTTTAATGTGCAAGTACTGGTTGTATAAGATAAATATTATCCTGATGGTTGTCAAGATATCAATTTATAATTGCCAAGTAATGGCCTGGTCATCACATAGCTACCATGTAATTACTTGGTAAATATTGATTACTACCTTGTAGTTACCAAGTAGTTACCAGTTTATTATATGGTAAAAGTACCATAGAGTAAAGTATTACCTCATTTATCTAGAGCAATCGAGTACCATTTTCTTATATGGTAATAAATGTACCGTAAAATGAAGTGTTACCATAAATGACATCCAGATAGCATAACATCCAGAGCCCTAAAACTCATCTTTCACATCGTGCTCTCCCAGGCTGTCTAGTGGAAGGTAGGTCTGCAGATTTATGGAAACAATAATCATCAATCATGACCATTTGAATCATAATTGAAATCATGATTATGGAACACCATTGTATTGCACTTAAACAACAAAAACAAGGTTTTTTGCAGAATGTAGGTTGATATCACCAAATTCATATGGTCCTTTTCTTCAATACAGCTAAAAGATATATGGCCCGCGGACCGTAGCTTGCTCTGGCTCAGCTCAAGCCCTTGTTCCCAGTGTATATAACCCAGTGTGCTTTTTCCAGTAGCGTAGCATGCGATGGAAATCGGCGAGACGTGTGTCAAACATTCTCCACGGCTGTAGACGTGTGTAGAGGTGACTGCCTTGACTGCCTGTCAACCGCTGTGACGGCTCCGCCGCTCCCGCGCCGCAGCTGCGAGTTCATGCGCGGCCTCGGAAGCTGTTTTCATTTCATACGCTCTGCGGGTCAGGTGCTGCTGCTGCTTATGTTGTTGTTGTTGTTGTCGTCCGCGGCTTTGTCTCATTTTCCTCCTGTGTACGGTGTCACCTGCTGGCTGGTTCAGGTCAGGACAGTGGGAGTGTCGGTAGTAGGATGTTCATCTTCACCCCGAGTAGGATTAGAAATTCTAATGATAATGATTTGAAGTGAATAAAAGTTGACTTTTACTGTTTTTTCTTTTAGCTAATATGATATACTCTTCGTATTATCTCTCCCTCTCTCTCTCTCTCTCTGCTCCTTTTTCCCTCACATTCTATCTCTCTCTCCCTCTGCTTCTCTCTCTCTCTCTCTCTCTCTCTCTCTCTCTCTCTCTCTCTCTCTCTCTCTCTCTCTCTCTCTCTCTCTCTCTCTCTCTCTCTCTCTCTCCTGTTGGTGCATTGGGAAAAATTAATGTGTGTGTGTCAGTG
>OMKY01145461.1:5397-17335 GCA_900302395.1 Bregmaceros cantori
GTTTTAGGTTAGACTAGGTTTAGGTGCATGTTTGTAATCTGAGTGCTTCTAGTTATATTATATATATATATATATATATATATATATATTCATGTGTAACTATTGGAGTTCTGTGACCTCTAAGTGAGTTAATAATTCAAGGTCATTTAAGAAGTTATTGTCATGATGTCTGGAGGAAGTGAGGAACACCCCAGTAATTATTTCATGTCTGCAGGAGAACAGGAACACCCCAGTAATTATTTCATGTCTGCAGGAGAACAGGAACACCCCAGTAATTATTTCATGATAGCTGCAGTTAAAGAGGAACCCCTTAGTGACTCAGAGGATTCAAAGTCCCATGTCTGTAATTTGTGCGGAAAAAGGTTCGGGCAAAAGGGTCACCTTAATGAACACATAAGAATACACACAGGGGAGAGACCCTACTCATGTAGTGAGTGTGGAAATAGCTTCGGCAATAAGGGTGCGCTTGCCAGACACAAGAGAATACACACAGGGGAGAAACCCTATTCGTGTGTTGACTGCGGAAAGAGCTTCGCCCAAAAGGCTCACCTTGATGCACACAAGAGAATCCATACAGGGGAGAAACCCTTTGTATGTCTTGATTGTGGAGCTAGCTTCAGCAAGGTACATACGCTTACGAATCACAAAAGAACACACACAGGGGAGAGACCCTATTCGTGCTTTGAGTGTGGAAGTAGCTTCAGCCAAAAGGGTCACCTTGAGGTACACAGAAGAGTCCATACAGGGGAGAAACCCTATCCGTGCGTTGATTGTGGAGCTAGCTTCAGCGATGGTAGTACGCTTAACAGACATAAAAGAATCCACACAGGGGAGAAACCATATTTATGTATCGAGTGTGTAAAGAGCTTCAGCGAGAAGAGTAAGCTTGCGGCACACATAAGACTCCACACTGGGGAGAAACCCTTTACTTGTATTGAGTGTGGAAGTCTCTTCAGCAAAATGGAGCACCTTACCAAACACAAAAAAATCCACACAGGGGAGAAACTCTACTCGTGTATTTATTGTAGTGCTGGTTTCAATGACAAGAGAAGCCTCACCAAACACAGCAGAATACACACAGGGGAGTGATGTTTGGGGCTATGGGACTGAAGAACCTGAACAGCTTAAAGGGATAGACCACCGAAAATTCTAAATGAAACACGTTCTCCCTCGTCCCAAGATTATACATTGCCAGTGACCCGTGCGTGTCTTGTTCTAGTTAACCTGTTCCAGTCAGTGCCCCTAGCCAAGGCACTGGCTCACGAAATGGAGTTGGCCCCCCGGACGCTGCGTCGCGGCTGCAACTTGTTACAATTAATGTATATGATAATATTTTCATGGTTTTCTTCATATCAATACTGTTGAATATTAGTGATCATATTTTGGATTTTCAGAAATTATTAAGTAACATCAAGTTTGTGTAGACCGATACGTGGCAGTGTTAAGAAAACTGCTGACAATAAAATTGATTAAATTCCTTGGAGATTGTCCATTATTTCTTTAGTTGTTGATTTAATTTAATAATTAATCAACTAATCGTTACTAGAGAGATATAAAAACTTAATGCTGCACCGTCTTCACATAATGAACTGCATGAGACTTTTAAATGTCAGTTGAGAAACTGTTCAATGAAACAGTTATTCAGGTTTCTAGCAGGTTATTTTTTTGGTAAGGTTGGTTTGTCTGTCCCCAGGATAACTGAGAAAGTAGTGCACAAATCTGGATTAAATTTTGTACAGTTGTTGGAACTGACACACAGAAGAATCGATTACATTTTGTTGCATTCCTGTAGCCTATAAGTAATATAATCATACTTAATCACCAACTTACCGATAGATCGCTGGGCGCTTACCGCGGTCACGTGACTAGACTTCCGGTCGCATGGGGCTGCTGGGAAATGGGAAATCGCAATCGCGCTACTCTATGAACACTTGCATTGATAATGGGTTGCCACACATACTGCTAGCACTAACAGTACTATGTTTTTGTACCACTACGGCGCAGGTTTGCAATCTGAGTGCTTCTAGTGTTTTATCTTTTCTTTCTTTTGCCGTCATATTTAAACATCGTATTTTACATTTTGTTTTGTATTCGAGTGTTCTAGTTTAGTGATCGTGTTGCATGTTTTGTTTCATTATTTAGTACATACGGTTTGTAAAGTCATTTGGCTGGATATTCGAATTAAATTAAATTAATAAATGTATCAGACAACTCTATACATCGTTCTGAAATGTCAATAAAATGTCCATGATTGGTTTGTGTTTCCACAGGGATTTAATAATTTGTACTTTGAAAATGTTTTTTTTTTTACTTTATTTATTCCCCATGAAAATGTGGTAACGCTAATTAATACGTAAAAACAGTAATAACCAACTATGTGTACATGGTAAGTAGGCCTACTTTATAGATTACTGAATAAGTGCAAATTCAAGATTAAGGAATCAATTCATTATCATGTAATTATGTTAAATTGTTAATTGTATTTACTTTATTTACATTATTATATAATGTGAATAAAGCTGACTTCTTTTTACATACCAATTCTGCTGTAACAACTTTGTGCTTATCAAGGTTCTCATTAAGAAAATACAAGATAATTACACCGTAACTCCAAGTCATACTCAAGACTACACAGCCTGATGGACAATATTTTGTAATTAATTAATGATCTGGGAATATCGTACTAATTATATATTATTTACTGTACATTTTCATGGTAATTACTATGTACTTCCATGTCAACTAGAGAAAATGTAATGTATATTTCAAAGTGTGCATGTACTGCTACTGTTTATTTTCATGCGGGTTCTAATCCCCTCCGACTCTTCATCCCAGTTTCCAATTTATTCCTGTCACTATCTCAATAAAGAATGAAAAACGGCACTTGTGCCCAAAAATGTCATTCTAAAGCGTGTAGTCTCACTGTTTCTGTATACTCACCCCCAGGGTTGGGAAATAACGGATTACATGGCAACAGCGTTACGTAATCAGATTACAAAAATAAAGTAACTGTAGTCCGTTACAACTACATTAAAAAAAAAAAAAGAAGTAATCTGGATTACAGTTACATTGGGAGTAACGGGATTACACACATCAAATAACACCAAGTCCAGCCTCGCCATCGCGTCTTGCGTTGTCCCTAATGTCCGGCCCCGCTCCGCCCCATAATTCAACAATTTTCTTATGTTCTTTTAAAGTATGCGTCGCATTGACTTCAGAGTTAATTTTATTGAATCTATTTGAAAGTAATCAAAAGTAATCTGTTACATTACTTTTAAAATTGTGTAACGGGATTGCGTTACTGATTGCAATACTCAATGAGCAAATTGTAGCTTTAACAGATTACTTTTAAAAAGTAACCTTCCCAACCCTGCTCACCACCCAAACGCCAGTCTACTGTGGAGATGAACACTTTGTGGGTAGGTTGAACTGTAATGTCTTAGCCCGGACCGAGGAGTCACATATTTGTATGTCTGCCTTCTAAACTGTATTGTAGCATTTCTGCTATGAATTGATGTTGTAGGATATCCCACATTAAAAAAACATGTTGAGCACCAACCTGTGTTGTTGTTTCAAGTTGGTCTGTGATTCTTACATTTTAGAACGTGTTCATATAAAGTACACATATTCATATAATGTATAGAGATGTATTCTGTATATAAACTAATTTACCTGAATTCCTGTGGTTGTGGCTACTTCCACCTGTGACCAGTGGAGGGCCGCAAAACGCCTTTGAAGTTTGCAGCGACTGCGCCAGCGTCGACGTTGACCTGTATTATGGAGACAGCCATTAGGTGTCGCCGTGGAGCACCTGGGGTGAACACCGCGCCATATTTCCAGTCACTCACATTCAAGTATTGATGAGCGAGTTACAAACGATGTCACGTATTCAACTTAAAGAACCAATCGTTCTACAATTACTTCTAAACATAAATACTTGGCGACCAGCACTACCTCAATTGACCGATTATCGAAGGAAATACAAAGGTAATGTGTTTTAAGTTTACTATATATGCAGGCAATAGGCTATCGCTGCTGATACTGCGAACGCCCAGTGTACTGCTAGAATTAAATTACATTAATTTATTTAGCCAACTTCTCTACAGACTAATGCATGATTTGGTATAAAAGACAGAAAGGGTTTATTTTCCCCCAGTATATAGGAAATAAGTAATATGCTGTAATATGCTGAGAGATAAATACGCGGTGTTCACCGCGTCGCCTTTCCGCCCCGTCAGCGACGGACATTAGAGACTTTCTATAACATGTCGACTCTTTACCGATCTATACTCCTCAGCGGGAAGAAGATTTACCACTTCCGGCTTCATAGGTTGGCGTTAGATCGGATACCTAGGGCGCTTGTAATGTGCGACGATCCGCTCATTTTGTTAGGGTTAGGTCAGATTTAGGAATGGGGGGCTAGGGTTAAAGTTAGGGCTTATGGTTCGGTTTGCGGTTAATGTTAGGAGTTTAGGGTTGGGCTAAGAGCTATAGGTTAGGTTAGGGGTTAGTGTTTTGCAGGGACTCTAAGAAAATAAGAGGATCGTTTTGGGAGTCGCCCACTACGTCGCTGGCCATTGGAACGCCATAGGTATCAGATCTAACTCCAACATTTCTGGCTTCGTGCGAGTACAACAACAACAGCTTTCAGTTTTTGTTGAACAACAACACCGAGTCATTGGTCATGGAGACTCCATACTGGCGACTATGAGATGAGGTGAGTCCATGTATGTAGTTTAACGTCCATTGGCCAGATGATACAATGACCAGCGGAGTGAACCAGTAACCAGCGGAGTGAACCAGTAACCACCGCCGCACGTTTTACCATACAGCGCGATGGTCCGATGCATTCGCAGAACAAACAAGCCGATGCTCCCCGCGTTAATATCTCAGAAAAGCCGCCTGTGTCTCATATCGATCAGCCAAAAAAGGAGAAAAAACCCCAGAAGAAACCCAGCCTACTTCAATTCGTCCGTTCTCTCTGTTGACTCCCAGGTTCACGCTGTTTAGAACACTGAGGTGCTACGGCATTGAACACAACAGCATATATTTGATCATTTATTATTGTGACTTTGTAGAGGAAGAACAGCTTCCCTTGAAGTGGTAATCTAATCTTGGTTTCAGATAAAAAAAAACAATCCATAAAAAGAATTGTATCACTCAAAATATAATTCTGAGAAAAACACGTACATCTAACATACTGTACCATAGCCTTATCTGGTTGTGTGATTAAGACCATCCCTGGTTTTGGTTGACGCTGCATCTCATACATTGCTCTGTCTAACTCTCTGTCTCTCTGTTCTTCAGGCTACAAGGAACCAGAGCGTCTGCTGCCCAGCCCTGATGTATCTTCTGCCCACCTGTAAGTTCCAGTGGTGAAGCAGTTTTTACTCGTAAGGCTTTTTAAGTGATTACAACATTTATTTTAAATAAACCATGGATCTACCCTATAAAACAGTCATTGCTATAACAAAAAACTGTGTTTGTCATCAACAGCCCAGCGAGGGTGCGTGGTCACCCGCAGACACTGCTCCAAATGCTGCTTTGATGTCGTTTTTGAAAGACGGAAACCGAGGACGGAGCCATTTTGACCGGAAAGTCCAACAAGTTAGAGATAGATTTATGTTTCTACTTTGCTTTATTTCAGTCTCTCGACTCTTCCACAGTGTCTTTTAACAATTTGAAAGACAGTTTTTGTTGGGTGACAAATGATAAAATCTAGTACATTCTGGGAGTGACCCAGAAATAGAAAGTCATTATATTTATTATATAATTTCTTTCATGAATTCAAGAATCTTTTTTTTTTTATTTACAGAATTAGTCAAAAGACGAATTGTAACTATTGGTGAAGTTCTGTGACCTCTAAGTGAGTTAATAATTCATTTAAGAAGTTATTGTCATAATGTCTGCAAGAGAACAGGAACACCCCAGTAATTCTGCAGAAAAGCGCTGTGTCTGTAATGAGTGTGGAAGGAAGTTCAGGCAAAAATGTGACCTTGAAAGACACAAAAGAAGAATCCACACAGGGGAGAAACCCTACTCATGTATTGAGTGTGGAGCTAGCTTCAGCGAAGCAAATGAGCTTAACAAACACAAAAGAACACACACAGGGGAGAAACCCTATTCATGTATTGAGTGCGGAGCCAGATTCAGCGATGCAAGTGCGCTTAACAGACACAAAAGAATACACACAGGGGAGAAACCCTATTCATGCATTGAATGTGGAGCTAGCTTTAGCCATGTGAGTACACTCAGGAATCATAAAAGGATACACACTGGGGAGAAACCCTATAGGTGCGCTGAGTGTGGAAGTAGCTTCAGCCGAAAAAATGTCCTTGATTTACACAGAATAATCCACACAGGGGACAAACCCTATTCATGTATCAAGTGTGGAAGAAGCTTCACCACGAAGGGTAAGCTTACCACACATACAAGGATCCACACTGGGGAGAAACCCTATTCATGTACTGAGTGTGGAGCTAGCTTCAGCGATTGGAGTTCGCTTATCAGACACAAAAGAATCCACACAGGGGAGAAACCCCATTCATGTATTGACTGTGGAAGTAGCTTCAGCCAGAAAGGTGACCTCAATGCACACAAAAGAATCCACACTGGGGAGAAACCCTATCCATGCATTGAGTGCGGAAGAAACTTTACCACAAAGAGTAGGCTTAGCGAACACAGAAGAACACACACAGGGGAGAAACCCTATCCATGTTTTGAGTGTGGAAAAAGCTTCGCCACGAAGAGTAGGCTTACTGTACACAAAAGAATCCACACTGGAGAGAAACACTACTCATGTATTTATTGTAGTGCTGGTTTCAACGACAAGAGAAGCCTCACCATACACAACAGAATACACACAGGGGAGTGACGTTTGGGGCTATGGGACTGAATAACCTGAACAGCTAAAAAGTTAATTTATCTATCTCCACTTATTGTCACTATCATTTCAATGTTAGGTTCATTAGCCTACTCTTCCATGCTACCTTATGGCACATTGAAATAGGGGTTTTATTTGGGGGATAGGGAGCGATTTCGGACATGCCCAATGTAACTTGAGCGGCTAACTTGCGGCAAAGTAGAAATGGTGGCCATATTGAAAAGAGCCCTTGGATAGAGCACTAATAAAGTGTGCAGCCATAGACCAAGGGAGAGGGACCCACTGTGCACCATTTGAAACAAGTTAAGGAAATAAAAAGGGGAGAAACCTTACTCCTGCACTGAGTCCGGAACCAACTTTGGCCAGAGGTTTAAAGATATATCCTAGACTGATACTAATTACATTTATCGTTTTCCTATATTTTCATATCCATGTTTTTATCAATAATGTTGTATATTAGTGATCATAGGTTGGATTTTCAGAAATGATTAATATTAAGTTTCTGTCGACCAATTGGTGGTGGAGGTAGTAAAGATAACTGCTGACAATAAAAATAAATTCCTTGGGAATTATTATTTCTTTGATTTAATTTAATAATTGACCGACTAATCGATACTAGACATATAAAAACTAAAACAATAAAAATAAAATCTGCACCATCTTGAACATAATGAAGTGCATGATTTTGGAGTGTTCTAGTTTAGTGATTTAGTTATTTAGTGCATCAGGTTTGTAAAGTCATTTGTCTGGATATTGGAATTAAATGAAATTAATAAATTTATTAGACAACACTACATCATTCTGAAATCTCAAAACATGTTCATGATTGGTTTGTGTTTCCACAGAGATTTATTAATTTTTACTTTGAAAATTATGTTTTCATTTTTTTTTCATGAAAGTGTAACGCTAATGGGATGTTTTCACATCGATAACGGCGCTGTCCATTATCCAGTGTATACACTGTTTGTAAAAACATGCAAATGTGAATACAGCATATGTTACATGGTAGACTTAGTGTGTATGTGTGTACATCTTTTAACATTTTGTCTTTTCATTTAATAAATAACATAAGAAATAACATCTGACCTGTTCCTTCATTCTCAACATAATACTTTTGCGCCAAAGTTTTGGTAAGCATATTATGATGTGACGTCTGACGTGTTGCCCCCGACGCCGCCGCCAGGAAGCGACAAGAGAACCGTACTACTCTATGAAAAGAGGCACTTCTGTGCATGCGCGCCGTTTGTGGGAAGTTCGCGCCTACACGCTACATTTGAATCCACTGGAACGGTCACTGCCATTTCCAATTGCACCACTAAAGATTTCACAACCAGCTCTCTCCATCTCTCTTTGTCCTCGAAGTCTGTCTGACCGTTGGGGCGCCACTGAGGACTTCACAACCAGCTGTCTCCATCTCTCAGTCCTCGTAGTCTGTCTGATCGTTGGGGCACCACTGAAGACTTCACAACCAGCTCTCTCCATCTCTCTCTGTCCTCGTAGTCTGTCTGACCGCTGGGGCACCACTGAAGACTTCACAACCAGCCTTTTTTAAAGATGTTGCCCCACGCCGCTCTAGGTCGCGGTGGGCGTTGGAAACACGGTGACCGACGTCAGGCTGGGCACGCGCCCTCGTCCGATGACAGCGCTAATGAGCCGGCAGCCCCAGATTGATGAGACGGCGGCGTTTCTTCGATGCAGACGACTGGGTCGTCGACACGACGCCGGCTAATGACACCACCTGCCTTAGCTTGGTCCCTGCTACGCCTCATTTGTAGCGACAACCAAGAGAGAACTGCTACAACTCTCCCGGAAGACGCGCCCTTGGGACCGGAGAGGGAACTCAACAGAGGACGGCGCTGGGTGCGGGTGACGGATGGATGAGTGGACGGTTTGCCAGCCGGGTGGGTTCCATTGCTCATGGTGTTATTAGCTATCTGGTGGCACGCGAGAGATCTGTCACTTTGTGCCATTGACGGATGGTTTCAATGACGAAGGCGCTCACCAAACAGTTTTGATGCATCACGATCATCATCAGAGACTGCAAAAGTATGAAAAGGAACAGCGTCTCCAGCCCCGGTTTGTCTCTCTTAATCCCCTTTCCCTGCTAAAAGTCAACGTCTTTTCTCCATTAAATACGTTTTCTCAGTGACAGCCTTTTTAAATTGGCCTTGGTTTAAACCAGGGCTTGAAAACAATTTTTTCTTTAAATCGTTCCGTTACGAACGATTCAGTTAGACCTATGTTTAGACCTAAAATATCGGTCCTTAACCGGTTCGTAACAAAACATTTTGTTCGTTCTTAAAACTCCTTATATTGTGCAATGTTAAGTTTAGATTATACAAAATATATTTGGTGGACTTTCAAACTTCAGAGTAACTGTATTAACACCATTACGTTCACTTCCTCGTCTGTCCACGAGATGGAGCCACAGATGCATGGGGCTTGATGACTGACAGTGAAAGTTGGTCTCCCAGACAGGTGGATTTCATAATGTTCCGTTTCAGTCCCGAATTCTGTAAAATTCTGTTCGTTTTCGTTTTCCGTTTCTTGAACCGGTTCGGAGCCCTGGCTTAGGTATTTAAACACTTTGGCCTTTTTCTCAATTTCCTCTTTCTTCTTCTGTTAAAGGGAATTCTGTTAACAACTCTACTGTCTACAATGGATGGCTTTGACAGTAAATTCAATCTGTTCCGTGTGTGTGTGTGTGTGTGTGTGTGCAGGTGTGGAGAAATGTGTGTGCGTGTGTGTGGGTGCATGTGTGAGTGTGCAGGTGTAGAGAAGTGTGTATTAGAAACACCATCTGGCCCTGTGTCCTCACACATGGTCAGCCATGGAGTCAAGGTGACACACACACCGAGACAAAGACACACACACAGACACGGTTGTCTTCAGCCAGGTGTGTGTCTGTCCGGGGCCTAAATCTACAGAACAACACTATAGAAAGATGACCCATGTTAGTACACAGTCTGCTACAGGTGGCGATGATGAAAACCTTATCTCATCATGGTGCTATGGGGACTTAGAATATGTATTTCCCTACATATGCCACCTTGGGTATTCTCTGCTCTGTGACACCACAATGGACAGAGGGAGAGACAGAGACAGAGAGAAGGGGAGAGAGAGGGGAGAGAGATAGATACAGAGAGAAAGATATGTGGAGAGAGGCAGAGAGAGAGGCAAAGAGAGACAAAATTCTCTGGTCTGTGAGACCACAATGGGCAGAAAGAGGGAGAGAGACAGAGGGGGAGAGAGCCACAATTTCACTAGTCTGTGAGACCACAAAGGACTTAGGGGGAGAGAGGGGGTGGGGGGAGAGAGAGGGGGAGAGAGAGAGAGAGAAAGAGAGAGAGTGGAGAGAGATAGACACAGAGAGAAAGATAGCTGGAGAGAGACAAAGAGAGAGGCAAAGAGACAAAATTCTCTGGTCTGTGAGACCACAATAGACAGAAAGAGAGAGAGAGACAGAGGGAGAGGGAGAGAGCCAAAATTCTCTGGTCTGTGAGATCACAATGGACAGAGAGAGAGAGAGAGAGAGAGATAATTCTCTGGTCTGTGAGACCACAATGGACAGAAAGAGGGAGAGAGACAGAGGGAGGGAGAGAGCCAAAATTCTCTGGTCAGTGAGACCACAATGGACAGAAAGAGGGAGAGAGACGGAGAGAGGGAGAGAGCCAAAATTCAGACAGACAGAGAGAGAGGGAGAGCGAGAACGAGAGAGAGAGAGAAAAACAAAGAGAGCCAAAATCCTCTGGTCTGAGAGAGAGAAAATGGTACATCAGGTCATTTCCTGGGATCCATCACAGACATTGTGCAACGGGGCGTGCTGTTCACGCTGGATTGGAAGTGACGGAGGAGAATAAACAGGTCATGGAGAGGATGGGAGAACCACCGCTCAACATGGCTGACGGGATCTTCCTTCCCCCTCATCTCAGAAAAGCTTTATTACCTGCGCCGGGGCGTAGCCGTGAAGCAGGTTATGTTTTTAGCCGAGTTGGTTTGTCCCCTTGATAACTGAAAAAGTTGAGCACGTTTGCAGAGTTGTTGGGAATGTTTGGTTGGAAATGTTTTGGTGCATTTCTGTAGCCTATATGTAACATAATCATACTTAATCACCAACTTACCGATAGATCGCTGTGCGGTCATGTGACTAGACTTCCGGGTCCAGGGGCTGCTGGGAAATGTAGTTGGCATGTTCGCCGGTGGCGTCAATAGCAATAGCACTACTCTACGAACACTAGCATTGATAATGGGTTGCCACACATACTGCTATCACTAGCACTAACAGTGCTAACACTCCCCCATTACCCCAACAAGCACCAATAGCTCTGTCCCTGTAAAGGGTGATTAGCCGTAGCCTGCGGCTACGTTAGCATTAGACGGTAATGTTTGTTGACGCAGCACAACATTTAAAACGCTGTTGTCTGCAGTCTGTACACTGCTCAGTAGACCCTTCTTAGGCCAGCTCTCCGCCAGCTTTAGATGTTAACAGAGACTGCAAAAGTATTCACATTTCTTATTTGAGTAGAACTTGAGTAACTTGAGTAAGATTACAAAGTAGTGAAACAAATGCAATACAATGCACTGTGGCCTGCGGGGGCGCGATGGTGGAGCATCTTTTAAAGTTATTGCAATAATAATATTTTCCATTCTTTATTGAGAGATAATGATAGTAGTAAATCGGGAACTGGGTTGAAGATTCAGGGGGAGACGTTGCAGAAAAGCCAGAGAAGGTATTAGAACCAGGGCTTTGAACCAATATTTTTTCCCAATCGGTTCGTTCCGAACAGAAACACAATTATAACGTTTCCGGTTATGTGTTCCACCATTAAAGTGACGTTCCTGAACCGGTTAGAACAAAAAAATATTGTTCCCGGAATGGTTAATTTCGTTCCTGTCAGCTGATTAATGCTATGTAATATTTGTTGCGGCGAACCCACAGCGACTCGCAACAGAGGCACGCTGGTAGCGCTCTACAGTCGGGGTCTCATTGCGTGTCGGGGCGAACCCACAACAACACGCTGCAGAGAGTCCCGCAACGATTCCTACTTCACTGCT
>OMKY01145462.1:5287-16508 GCA_900302395.1 Bregmaceros cantori
CACCCCTGTCTTGGTGTAGAGTAATAAAAACGTAATTTGGACCTGTGACTTGTGTTGAGGTGCAGAATTGTTTACGTTTACATAAAAAACATTTATTAGCCATTTCCTCTTGTTGGGGACATTATATTTGTATCTTGTGTTTGTGTGTGTGTTGGCGGGGGGCGGGGGGGTGTCACTTGCCTGACAAACCACTGTCAGCAGAAGGACCACCATTGAGGTTTGAAGGGTCGACAGCGGAGGAAGAGTCATCTGTGGGGACACACTCTCCAGCAGGGGCGCAGGCTGCATCGGTGGGGATAACGATGCCATCGCCTGCCTCCGGTGCAATGTCTGCAGGCAGAGCGTCGTGGCCGTTGGGTGCTTGGTCACCAGAAGGAGGCGCTGTGCTGGTGGATTCTTGGTCCCCGCCAGCCGTGGGGTTGTTGATTGACACGTGATCGGCTGGGAAGGCCGTGTTGCAGGGGATGGGGTTGGAGATGACAATGGACTTCCTCTTTTTAATCGACTTCAGCTGTGAGCTGTGACTGGAGGAACAAGGGGTTTATACAGGTTTATTTCAAGACAAAAACAACTTGATGTTGTGTTACAGAATAAAAATAATTGTAATCCCACTCCAAGGAAAACACTAGAGACTCAACGGACGGTAGACACATTTTTTTCTGATTGGTTTGTTATCGGTTCCGACAGTCTCAGTTCATTATTATTTTTGGTTTGGTACATTTTCGGTCTTAGCCAGAACCAATGAATGGTCTCCGCATTGCACACCAGCTAGACAGTACAACGATCGTTCTAATCATGTGCGATGCATGGAAGATTTGTTAGTTCTGGCTCGACAGGCTACTTCGGTCTTGTATGAAATAATATAATTTTACATAGATTAGAAAAAAAAAGATGCAAAAGTAAATTGTGAGGGGGCGTGTGAGCGGTGGCAGAGTGGTAAGAGAGTGCATCCCCCAGACCACAGGCCGAGCAGATTCCGATTTATCCTGTCACTCTCACCATCTCTCTCAATAAAGAATGAAAAAAAGCACATGCAACCAAAAAATAACAAAGAAAAAAAAACAAAGTATAAGGAAGATCATCACATAAGTATACATCATCTGTTTTCACAAAACTATTTTTCTAGTACCCCATGGGCACAATGCACTTTACAGCTTTTGTCAGAAAAGTTAAGTTTTCTGTTCAATAGATTTACATTTTTGCAAGGGCAAAGAATAAAAGTAGAGACTGCCTTAGTGGAGTGGAGAGTCGTTGGGAAGGTGGCATATTTAACTGTGTTTTTACTGTTGTGCACAACAGGTTGTGTTTTCTTAGCTGATTAGTGGACACCACGGTTCTTACCAAGTTGTGAGTCAGCTATAGTGGAGAGTGCCAAGAGACAGTGAGAGATATATAGTGAAACCACAGCTTCCTTTTTCAGTGACACACTTTAGTAAGTCAGACACTTGTTGACTAGTGTGAATCATTTGCTGCTTCTGGTGGTGATGAGGAGATATAGATAGAGATAGACACCAAGCCCTGAATGCCATGTCCTAAGATCTGTCACAATACAACAAATCACAGGGCTCGTCCCTGGCGTAGCGGTCAAAGACACTGTACGTAGAGGGGGGCCCCCACTCATAGTAATGGCGCTGTGGATTAGGACCACAGCACACGCAATTCCGCGAGTTCTCCTCCGCTTGACATTTCTGCAATGTCTACCCCAGATCTCTCTCCAACCAGTTTTTGACTAATCCTATCAAAATGTAAAAATGGTGCTTACGCCGAAAAAAAAATTCAAAAACAAACAAAACAAGAAGCAATCACAAACCCCAATTGTATGAAAAAGACTATGATCGGGTGTGATCACCGATCAAAGGATCAGATAAGGACACCCCTAGATTAACCTGGCGAGCCAGAAACAACACATTGTCTACACATTGCTAGACGTTTTCATTGGGTCTGGCAATATCAGGTAAGCCGCCGGTACGGATCCAATTGGCCAATCAGCGCGGACGTGGCGGGAGGTTGTACGGGCTATGCAAGACGTGGGCAGAGTTTGTACAGGATATGCAAGATGTGGGAGGAGTTTGTACGAGCTACGCGAGATGTTGGGGGAGTTTGGTTGTCACGCTTTCACGCCGCTTGTTCCACCTACTGCGCTGTGACTGGATAACACATTTTTCGACCCTTGTTTTACCAGACCCAATGATCGTTTCAATGTGCGATGCGTGGACGATTCATTGCTTCTGGCTCGCCAGGCTATCCTTAGTTATGTTGAGTACCAATGATGTGTTGAACTCACGTGTTGAGGCCTTTAACGATGAAGGCTTGACCAGAGTGCTGCGTTTCAAGTTTCTTCATCACGTCATACAGATCACGGTTCAGCTGCAATTTCAGTCACAAACAGGATTTGTTATGTGACATTGTTTGCAGAAACATACACTTCAATGTCATAGGAAGCTCATATCTTGAAAAAAAGTAATCATTTTCTTTAGATATGACAAAATAAAAATGCAATTTTTTAAAATGCAAAACAACTCGTTTTGGTTATTCACAATAAACATGGCTGACAACACAATCTGTGCCTATTTTTACTAGCCATTCATATGGTGTGGTTTTAGCCAATTGAACACACACACAAACATACACAGTATAAGTAATTTGTTAAAACTGCCTATAGAAATATTTCTTCCCTCAAGTCCCCTCAAGACCATTCTGGCCACTTCTCATGAAAATAGATATCTTAATTATTGCATAAAAGATTGTCCGTCCGTTCATTACACACACACACACACACACACACACACGGTCGGTTTAAAAATGTTAAACAGCGGTGCACACCACCTGCCCATGCAAGTCATGCCCAATGGCAATGTATCCTTAACCCTTAATAACCAAATAACAGAAACGTAATTTATTGAAAGAGGTTTACCACGCTCATTTCCTTGTAGAAGGTGTCACGTAGGTTGGAGATGTTCTGGAATACAGTGACGTAGCATGCTATCCGGCTGCAAAGACAAAAGTCAATATAACTACAAGCAGTGATACGAGACAAAGCTCACACTAAATTTGTAGGAATAGAAGCATTGTATTGATTTGAGCCAAATTCATAGGAGAAGACATCCCACAGAAGAAAAAAAGCTTATTATGCTGTGCGGTCTGGCCCTGCCTGTAATATGATGCAACAGTGGCATTCTAGGGACAGTCACTGTCCCCACACTTAGTAGAGTGTAGTTTGTATAACATTCAATCTAATCATTAACTATTCAGCAAAAGACATTTGCTTCCGGTTGGCATGACTTCATTTCGGTGCGTTGGTTTCCTGGTTCCTTCCATTCTGACAGTTGCCAAGGTATGACCCAACTTCCTGTTTGCCAAGATTCACGCCAAATTTGAAGGTATCAGACAAATTTTGTGCGGCTCAGTCCACAGACATTATAAACCAATTTCCAGAATGATTGCTCAAAATTTGAGGGAGGAGTTATATTTAACAGATTTGCACAAAATTCAAAATGGTAGAAAATGTATAACCTGATGGAAATTGACAACAAGCTCTGCCAGACGGTTTAAAAGTTGTAGGCAGAAATGTATCTGCAACTATCTCCAACTTTGGTCCATTGGTGGCGCTATAGAGTCAGGCATGGCGACCTGTAAATTGCTGTGGCTTATGCCGAGACTGACTCGTGTTTGTGTGCCAATTTTCATCATTTCCCTATGTAGGCTTCTCTGTAGGCCACAGAGGTCCCATTGGAGAAGAAGACATAATACGAGGTAATGAGAAATTTGCAAACACTTAAGGTGCCTTCGCAGCTGGGCCCCTAAATAGTTAAGGGGCAATGCCAGCAGTTCAGACAATCCATACCAGAGGTTAGGACATGCCTACCAGGTGATTAAACAGAAAATACAACAAATTGTCTAAACTTCTGCACAAAAACCCACCAGAAACACTTAAAAGAGCAAGGTGCTGTTTTTTATTAAACAAAAAGATGCAAGTCAAGATTCAACAAACCTCTGGTATACAAGAGGCAGTTCTCCCCTCAGTTCATTGTTAAGCTCCTCGAAAACTGTCTGTGCTTTGTTGAACTCCTCTTCTGCCTGCGTTCACACACAGAGACACGCAGACACAGACATTTAAATATTGGCCTCCAAGAGTCAAGAATTGTATTGCCATTACAACAACTCGATAGGAATAGCTTTCCTCTTCTTCTTCTTCTATGTCGTTTAACGGCTATCGACATTTGACTAAGCAGGTCATTCACGCCGGTTTTACAAAAAAGACAGTGCAAGAGCCAGCAACATGGAAGCAGCAACAGTTGTTCAAAAAGACCATGTACATAGGGAGCAGGTCGTTTTGGCACAAAAGTCAGGATTTGGGGTTCAGGGAAGAGGTTACGGTTAATCCGTGATGCGGTGGTGACTAAACGGCTTTGTGACGAAACTACCCGTATATGAGGCTGTATATGAACATCAGTTTAACAGTATAATTAATCAAGTTCAAGTGTCTAATAGCTACAAGCCAACAAATCAATAGCTGCCTAATGAGAGCTGTCCGTTTTTTGTTTTTTTTTCAAAAGATCGGTGCCATTTTGCAGGGTGACATCAGCGGTCAATCATCCGTAACAAAAATTACCTGTCGACAGACAATATCATCCAACCAGAAACCTTGTAAACACAAGTACAGCTACTGGACTACAAAATATAGTCGATTGCAAAATATAGTCTTACTTGTTCGTCTCAATAAGCTTTTAAAATGACCCTTTGAAATAACTCTGCTACTTCTGTGTTTTCCCTTTGCATTTCAGTATTTGTTGGAAAACACAAAAAACAGATTTGGAAACTTAAATTGGTTATTAATCCTTAACTCTTTCGCTATACTCTACTTTTACCAGCATTTATTAGTTGTCATTTAGCACTCCATCACTGTGAAGCACTTTATTGACAGTATTTGATGCGACAATAGCATCCGACAGCTAAACTTTGCCGTCAGCAGTGTACCTTGGCTATCTTGACATCGTCCTTCTTCTTGGCGTTCTGAAGTCCCTCCAGGTGGTGGCGTGCCGAGTCATAGTCCACCAGCTTCCTGCCCCGCTTGGCCACACGCTCCTGTGGAAAAGAAAATAATGTGCATAATTTAGCTTGAATACCATTAGGGCTGCAGCTATTGGATATTATAGTAATCAAGTATTCTCCATTCGACTCCCATTCCCATTCCACTCGAGAATGGGATGAAACATGTTTTTTTCTTTTATACGTGCATTTGTGCACATACATAAATATACATTCGGTGGAATAATTATAACCAATTTGTTTATTTTTTTGGATCATCAGCATTTTTTTAAATGGTATGCAGAATATAGACATGCATTTTTTTTTCCTTAAAAAGGGTTTATAAAAAGCCATAATAATGCAGTTTGGGATGAGAAATATAATTTTACAACAAATAGTTGTTGAAATTCAGTTGTTAACCGAAGCAGTAGCTGAAGTAGTATCCTGAAAGAGTTGGAACGATTAACCGTTCCAGTCAGGTCGTGATCGAGTAATCAAGTAATGTTACAGCTCTAAAAGCCTTATTTAACCACAACAAAACCAAGACCAGGTATGGGGTCATCACCTTAAACCCATCTTGTGCAGTGCTGTTTACAAATATCATCTACTTGTGTATGCGAGAGAGAGAAAGAGACATCATTGTTTACCTGCATATGTGCGAGTGTCTCTGAGTGCAGTCTTTGTTCACCTTAATGTCTGGGAAGTGACTGGTGTAGTTGTCCATTGTGCGCACAACTTGGTCAGCCAATTTCTCCTCATAGTCGGTCCACATCAGGTCCTCCTTCTGTACCATATGAACAAAAACTCCACATTAGTAACGCACACATCATGCACAAACAGAATGGTGGCCACCAAGAACTACACAAATCTAGGATGATGTCCACATGCAAAAGTTTGATTATTTACAAATGTTTACAGTCTCATTCTCACTCTCACTGTGCCGCCTTGATTAATTGTTCTAGCACATTTGGGATACTAATACAGCTACTGCTTCTATTAACAACTGAATTTCATAACTAACTACATGGTACAAAAAAATAATAGTACTTTTAGTGCTAGCAGTATGTGTGGCAAGTGGCAACCCACTATCTAGCAAAATGCAAGTGCTCGTAGAATAGCGCGATTGCGATCGACGCCACTGGCGAACATGCCAACATTTCCCAGCGTCAACCGCGACCCGGAAGTCTGGTCACATAAAGCGGTAAACTAAGCGCCGAACGATCTATCGGTAAATTAGTGATCAAGTATGATTAGGTTACTTATAGGCTACAGAAATGCACCCAAATGTAATCACTTCTTCCATTGGTCATTTCCAACAACTCTTGCAACAATTTCATCCAGATACGCAGCAGGTAAATATTACAAAAATGAGGTTACACAGCATTATTATTATGATTTAATTGTATCTTTCAAGATAATCATATTTATATTATGCCATTTCAA
The DNA here is from genome assembly GCA_900302395.1 of Bregmaceros cantori. Lineage (NCBI taxonomy): Eukaryota > Metazoa > Chordata > Actinopteri > Gadiformes > Bregmacerotidae > Bregmaceros > Bregmaceros cantori. The sequence goes on from OMKY01145462.1 coordinate 11,759, forward strand.
AAATAATACCCTTTCAAACGATTGATCATCCAGATTACCAAATATTATCAATGAAATGTATTTTTTAATATATGCATAATTGCTTGTTATCTTATCAGGAATATGTTTACATACAATTACTTTGTAGCTTATTTGGCAGAATACTCAAATTTGATTATTTTGTTAATTTATAATTTTTCTTTAACTTAGCCCCATACATGGCCGTTATAAATTGTTGGGAGACTTTCTAGCTTTCTAAAAAATATGTATATTTATTTATTTTTTTATTTTTTTATTTTTAATTACCGGTATATGCCAAAATCATATATGACAATTTCATACACAGTGGGAGATCAATCTCCTTTGAGTCTACCTTTGTTGAAATATCAAACGTTTGTACTGACAGCTATAATTTACATAATTACATATGTTTGCTGGCAACAAACATGTTTACTTAGCAACAAACAACAGCAACATAAGGCATAGATTTTATGATAGGATGAAATGTGAATATGCTGAGGATGCAAAAGTCGGAAGACAAAAGAGAAAAGAAAAAAAAGAAAATCTACGCACGCCAATGATATCACCGAGGTCTGCCTCACCCGACCAGTCAAGCTCGTAGACATCCCTCAGGGTGTGGGATAGACGCCGTGATGACTCATGGAGCGCTGACACACACACACACACAAACACACACGCAGGTGGAGTTGCGCAACGATTACTGAAGAGCGCACAATCAGTGGTGATAATGACCGTGGCTGGCACAGTGCTTTCATTTACGTGAGCCTCAAAACAACCATTAGATCTTCTGATTCTGCTTAAACTGCCGCGCTGGTGCCTTTTTTCCCCCCATGTCCAATCCTTTAACATTACTAGGGTTCTCGAACTTCTTGGGCAATACACTGAATTGGCTGGCTGGCAAATATTCACTGAGGATACATAAGCTGCCAAATTTCAACCTGGATTCACTTTTAACATTTTTTATGAACGTTCCACAAAAAACTATTTCAATATTCGCAATATGGGCAAAAATAATGAAATATATTCTCTTGTATTTGTTTTACTAGATGTTGCAATCGAGGACAACAAATAACCTACGGAGACAATGTATGAAAACACATAATATCAAAGATTACCAGCCATAGGGATTCCCAATCGGGAATGGAAGGGTCCTTGATTATTCTCACACAGCTATTGTTTTTGTTTTGTTTTTCGGCATAACAACATTAACAGTTTCATAAAGATGCAGTGTCAGCCCACAATGTATAATGTTATATACTATGTTACCCATGGCAAGTTACACAACGTTACATTGCTGTAAACAAAGATTGGCAAAGGGATGAGTCAGCTTGGGAGCTACACCAAATAGTTTCAGTTATTCATCCATTATTTAGCAACACTAATGTTTCAAGATCAACCTGATGTTTTTTGGGTGCAAGCGTCATTTTCAATTTTTATTGACACGCTTAGTGTGAAAGGCGGGGAGGGCGTGGTGCAGCAGTATGAGCATTTTTTTATACTTTATATATCATTAAGCGTCTTTCTAACTCACATACTAGAATAATTATTATATTAGTATTATGTGGTATGTGGCTATTTGACCTAATCTATTAAATTGCATGTTCATGCAATTATGTTGTTTCTGTATACATGTACAAGGAACTACAGAGTGAAACTGGCCTGTGGCTACAAACTGGGTTGTTTACAGTTTCTACTGTCCATGTCTATGACTGGCACAACAACTTGGGACTGCTGAAGTCTTACTAAAAACATGCTTTTTGGCAAAAAAATATGCTCTTTATAGAACACTAGTGAGCAAATTCTCCCTCATGTAGTAGTTCTCTAGTTTTTGTGTTTTTAAGCCGTTTTGCTAGAATGCAATGTGTAAATGAGGATCTGAATGTTATTCATCCAGTTGCAGTTCTATAGTGCAGTCAGGAGAGCGAGTGACTGTTTCTCATTTAAAAACAGACAACCTGTTGCTACAAATTCAGCATCTAACAATGGAGTATAGGAATGTAAAGTATTGGTTGGTTTGATGCAGTTTAAACATGTGTTTTTTGAAACAGATCTTAAATTGTTTGGATTTTCAATGTTCAGAGGTTATTTTGTATGTTTATACAGACAATGTTTAGTCACACTTTCTTTAGCAAAGATTTTGTTGGCCTTCCATCCATTCTTGGTAACCACATAACCTTCCACATACAGTGGTAAGATCACCAAAAACACTGAACTAGAATACAAAAAACAATATATGAGGAATTACGGAGTTTGAATAACGAGTCTTGAGTCATGCGTACCACACACGTGTCCCAACTTCCCTCTTTCTACGGAGCACTTTGTCCCTTATCCATGATCTAGCATAGACGACTAGTGGCGCTGACTCAGTCGAAAATCCTGCAGTGACTTGAATGACCAAAATCAGGGTGGATATCACACACACATAACTGCCAACCTTTAACAGCTGTGAAGTAGGTTTTGACATCCTTGGATAACCTTGTGCCATCAGCCTGTGGGGACAGAAAGGAATACAGTCAGGAATACATTTTTTTAAAAATATGGAAATGTCTAAGGAACGACAGTGTTTTCTAGAGTCAGACCGATATATCAGTCACGGATATGAGGCATTTTCCCATATAGGTGCTGTATCAGTTTCGGTGAATTTCCCTGCCAATATGGAAGAATGTGCAATATCATTTTAATTACATGCACAGTTAAAATTAGTCATTTCCCTTCAAACTGTCCCTTACCCCTACATAAAAATAACATTACATATTAACAACAATCTCAATGAAAATGACATGTAAAATGTAAATGTAGTGTGGGAGTGCCATTATCCATATACTTTCCATGTGCCAGGTGTCTAATAAACGTAAGCAAAAGAACACCAGCAATATGTGGCCTGAAAAAGACTCACCGTGCTCGAAATGATGATGCCACGGAAATGACTACAACTCTAAGAAAATGTAACTTCTTTCCAACCCTGTTAACAAATTGGTTGACAGTTCACTGAAAACAGGCAAAACTCGAGCTAAAAACCTCATATTGGTCGGTCACTAGTGTTGTCAATACAGCTCCAAAAAAGGCAGAGAGTGAAGGCATGAGTACCTTGCAACACAAAGGATTACTTTTAGTAACCTTCACAAGTGAACTGACCTTCGCATCCCTCTGCAGACACAATGGGTCATTATGTGGTCCCTAAGCCAGCGATGAGTGGTATCTGGCATTGTGCATGTCCGTGCGGACACAGACAATGGGGCCACTTGATTCTGCCTGGCGTTTTTGATATGTACTTGGGAAATTAACTTGGCACTTTCAGCGTCAACCGTTTTGTTTTGTTTTTTAAAGTGATTTTTTGGGCGCAAGCTCCGTTTTTGATTCTTTATAGACAGATAGTGACAGGATTAAATCGGAAACTGGGATGAAGATTTGGAGGGAGACATTGCAGAAAAGCCGGACAGGGGATTTGAAACTGCGGCACTGCTCGAACTATGGTCTGGGGGACGTGCTCTCTACCCGCTCGACCACCGCACACCCCATTTTAACACTAAAATGTACACTGATGGTGAAGTTCCGCAATCAATATTCTCCACAAATCTTAATCTGAACACAACAACTTATAATATAAAAGAAGAGGATATCAACTTTCTAGGAAAAAATCTGATTACAATTTTTAAATTCTAAAAATATTTATGTCAAACGGCAAACATCTGCAGTAGTCACCAAACATTGCCAATCATCAGCAAGCATCACATGGTGATGAAATAGAACAAGTACAGCCCAAGAATAAAGTGAAATGGGCAAAAAAATGTGCATCTAAAAAAAAGGAAAAAAAAAAAACGCCCAAACTGATGCTCGATGAATATTTTAATACAGGGCATATTCAAAACCAGTGCGTCTCAGTTTAAATCAAGATGGAAAATGTTTCCCTCTGTAAATAAGTGGCTGTGTCGGGCTAGGCCCCATGTGGCAGAGAGAAACGGAAGGATGCCTCTCACATGTCTATCCTACATGTCGGATGACCTGAACTATGAATACAGCCATAGTCATGCTTGCTATCTATATCTATATCGATAGATTGATAGAGATAAATATAGATAGATATAGATAGACTGCTAAAGAGGTTGATGCTGTTGCTGTCACAATCAGTTACACTACCTGCTGGAGTGTATTGTAAAATGTAAAGTATTGTCCAAAAACTGTCCAAGGTATCGTGTAAAACCCAAGCCTGTTTCAGTGTCTGTAAGGTCAAGATCAACTATAAATGTCATGCTACAACGTGCAGCATCTCCAGTGCACAGAATTTTACACACAGGCTCTTCTACTACGCCATCTGTTTGCAATATTCTTATGGTTCTCCAATTTCTTTGGAACACTTTTATTCTCAACTAAATCCAGACCATAGGGGCGGCCGGGGGGCGGAGTGGTTAAAGACGCTGCACCATCGTGCCCAGACAATAGTGTCTGTAGAGCCGCGGGTTCTATTCCCCTTGTGAGCAAATGCCTACAAAGTCTACCCCAGATCTAACATAAAATATTACAATAATGCATTACAACTAAATTTTAACATATACAATGTGGGAACAATTACATTTACTTTTAAAACATAGTAATAAAACATGGTAATTGGATTACATTAAAGACTATTGTAAGAGATAGCAAAAGTAACTTTACCAAACGTATTTCTCATGACTAGAGCTGCAACCGATTAAATTGACGATAATTGTCAACAAATGTGATAATCGATTAAATCAACGCAATTAACCGCTAT
>OMKY01145463.1:0-11446 GCA_900302395.1 Bregmaceros cantori
CTATAATGTATAATTGTATAATATATTTCACTCCGTTTGTAATGGAGTAGTTTACAGTCGCACGTCTGAAAGTGCCCCCTGCTGGCAGTTTATGGTCATTGCAGGACGCATAGAAACAAGCGTTTATACATTAAAAAAAAATCGAAATCGAATCTAAAATCGTAATTTGGACGGGTTAATCGACGATTTTCATTTTTTCCAAAATCGTGCAGCTCTAGCTGACGGCATGTGATAAGCAGCCAAACATGGATTTCAATGCCAGAACGTACGTCTGCACACACACACACACACACACACACACACACACACACACAGTCTGCTCTCATATGACCACAGAACCATGGTGGCAGTCCAGGCGTGGGAGGAGGCAGACAGGGCTGCTACCGGCGACCAACCAAACCTCCATAAATGGTCTACACGGAAACCAAACCGAGCACCATACAAGGACCAAAATAAGACTACAGGAATACCGGCCCATTGTGGGAGTGCAACCCCTCACAACTAAACTAGCACCCGCCAGACAGAGCTGACGTAACCAGACAATAGACATAGCCAACTAAATGACAGAAGCCGGAAATGAAAAAGGAAAACTGCACGTCAGAGGGACATGGTCAGCACAAAGTATTATCCATTAGAATTATTAGCACTACCCAAAAACATTTAAAAAAAATCTATATTTGCAAAACATTGGCTCTCAAGTAACCTTTGTATCAAACTCCTGATCATTCGTAGATTGTTCACATGTCGTTTACATTTTTGATTATTGTCATTAATGGTTTGAGTGATGTCGGGCTCTGGATCGTGAAGACCGTGATTTGTCATCCATCACAATTTTGCAGTCAAAACATTTCAAATGTTTTGCTCGAGTTTCTCGGTTTTGTTGTCCAATTTAGACATTCAAGGCTCTATAAGATAAAAAAAACAATTGTGATTAATGAAGTTACCGTTTGGGATTGCATATAAAATTTGGACCCTTCCAATCAAACTACTGTCACTAATTCACAATCCACAACACTTGTGTTTAGGTAGATTAAATGGAACGCTATTGAGTAGTATAACAATTCAGAAAAGTCCAATTAGGTAGGAGCCCATAACAGTCGTCACAGACTTGCGTCAATTCTGAGTAAAGGAGACCGGCGAGCCACAGCACAGCCGTCCAAGCGTTCGAAGCAATGGCCAACCAAGCACATAAAACACAACTTTTTCCAAACAGTGCCAATACTCCCGACCAGCAATACCTCACGCCTATGGCACACACACAAGTTTGTAAATGACTCAATAGCCTTTGAAAGAGCTGAGGAAAGATGTGTTCATTTGATTAACATCCCAGCTCAAGCTCCAGCCAGTTCCATGTTTAATCCTGTTCAGAATAATCAATTTTCCTTAGACGGATTTTATGGGAGAAGAGGACGGCGAGGTCATTTTCATTTTAAAGTGGATGTAATATCCAAATTGAGTTTTACTATCGGGTACTGCAGGCATGGATATTAGAGCTGCATCCGGATAATTGATTACCGGGTAGTCAATTAATCAGCAACTAATTCAATTAAATTGGCAACGATTAATCGTTTCCTCGTTTGGTCCATCCTCCATGTTGTTCCCTGTGCCAGTCTCATCTCATCCATTCAGTTGGATACTGAATGCTGTTAAACCCCACAACAACACTAGATACAATACATGTAATAAAAAAAAAACATTCACGTTATAAGCTAGTAGATAAGTACAGATAAGTATAAAGTAAGTATAAGTAAGTAGAGATAGTAAGACATCAAAACATCAGCAATATTGACGATTTCAGGTCCATGATTGTTCAGAAAATGAACAGGGAAAATGAACAGATTAAACTATTAACCGATTGTCAAAATAATCAGTAGTTGCAGCCCTAATCAGAGCAGGAAAACTGGAAACAGGACAGAACAGGAAACTGGAAATAGTTTGTAAATTAATCCATTACCTGCAACAGCTCTGCGGGTTTCATTGTTTTTAATGAGGAAAGAACAATAACCGCTCACATCATTACAGCAACAATCAGGCTTTCAAGAGACATAGACATGTGTAGAAAGCAATCTGAGCCTTAATTAGAAGAAGTTGACATAACAGCAGTCAGTCACATCTTTGGCATTCCAATGAGTGCACAGCATTTTAGAACACCGGTGGTGTTGCATAATCTATCCTGTGCGTTGGTTTGAAGTGAGAATGACGCACTGACACCCAACACAGCTGATAGAAGTAGTCAGTATAGAACAGGACTCTGATTATTGGCTGAGTGGACTAAAAGGTATTAACAACTGTGTTTACATTGATCATTATAGTCATGAGGGACAGAAAAAGTGTGTGTGAGACAGATATGCATGGAGTTGCATTTCTAATTTGACATTTGTTTCAAGCTTTATTAAAAGGGAGGAGTTGCATGCACATGCGTGTACGAGTTTGAAAACATGCCGTTAAAAAACATCAGGCTAAATGTGGTAATCAATGAAGATGCAACATCCCTTTGGCGAATCAAAAATCACAATTAAGAGCGTGCGACAGCGCGTTTGTTTTAAGCTACTGGGTGTGTGTGCGCGTAGGAGAGAAGCGGAAAGATCGGATTTTCGTGGCCGGCACCACGGGATGGAACCTGCCAACTGCCGCCGCCAAGTGCCAATCGGCACCATTAAGTCAACCACACTTCTCCCGTCAGATCAGCATGTCTAGCAGCATCACAATAAAAGATTAACATATTATTCAACAGATAACGCTCAAGGATAAAGGCCACACTGCCCTAAACACTTCGGTCTATGTCCTTCAGAAGCCTTTATGCTCAAGACAATCCTGGGATTCAATGCCCCTAATTGCACCAGGAAAACGCACATGCACCTTTGTGTGGACAAGGGACAAGTCACTTACTTGAAGCACAAGATCTTCATAAGTGATTGCCTATTAGAGAAAATATGTGTATTAAATTTCAAGTGGCAAGTGTTTTCTAGGACACCCTTTAAATCATCTTCTTTGCAGAATATGTTTATATATATGTTTAATTAATAATATATTTAGATAATATTGATATTGCCCAAGCCCTCTACCTACCCTGAAATGTTCATCCATATCTGATAGTCACATAGTAATCTTTGTCAGACAATCAGACACCTCATCCGTTCCACTAGCAGAAATGAAAGTAAACATTCAAATCCAAAGCTCTGTCATCAGATGCACCATGTCACGTTGCCTAGTTCTGCATTGCAGAGGCATGTCGAGTTGCTGTGCGTTGCACAGTCAAAGTGTCGCATGACTGGCAATAATTCTGCAATCAATTCCAACTGTTATGAAGAAAATCAACTTAAAAGCGATGGATCTCACGACAGCCGTGTGAGCTGTAAGACTAAGCCACAGGCCCAAGACTTAGCCACAGGCCCAAGACTATATGGGGCTCGATGCAGCGGTCTAACTGACTTCGCCACAGAGCAAGCTCCAAATATCTTTTTTTGCTCTAAACATTTGGTGACACAAAGTACGGATTGAAGCCATTGGTAATACATTGATACATCAGTCATAACAGAAGCAGTATGCTGCAGTAGAGGTTAACTTGATGGACCCGAGATATTTGTAGGCCAATATATTTTAACAATTTCTTATTTTGATAGGGAACACAAAAACTGAATATTCGTTTCTGGACAAGAGTACGTTTCAATGTGTGTGCGTGTGCGCGACACCGGAAACCAACAAAGTATGATCATTGCCAATACGTTGTCTGGAAATGTCAAAAGCGGTGCGTAAAAAGCACCGTTATGGGCAACTGACCACCATTTCAGCGCGCGCAAATGCACACCCTTCTTTTTTCAGAGTCAAGAGTGAAGTGTTATGAAATGGGAATGGGTGGAATGGAATGTTTTCATGGGTTTTTCCATGATGCTCAGTAATAAAATGATGAAACATTCATTCATCTGTTGTGATCCGCCAACACCACCATAGAGAATAAATAAAGAGGTCTGTGCTGAGGCGGTGCGCATGACTCACGCCATAGAGCCACTGTTTCTCATCAAAACAGTGGCGACACTCCACAGAAATCACAAATATGTGACAATGTAATGTTCACTGCGATGTTGGCGTTCTGTGCTGTCTCCTACATGGAAGTAGACAGCCAGCAAGTTATAAGAAACCAAGCTGAGAGCAATGGTTGTAGTTAAATACAGTGACAAATAGAGGTGCGTGATTAATTTATTAAAATTGATATTGGAAATGGAAACCGATTTTCGTTTTTTACATCGATTCAATTGTTGGCGTGATGAGATGAAGGGTCAAATATAGTAAATAATATGTCCTAAATCATATGTCAAAAATTATATCCAATTATATGAGGTATTCCAAGAAGGGTTGCAATCATTGTGTTTGTTCATATATTCCATTCATATTTCCTTAAATATTTAGATTAAACACTTAGGAACACTTAACTGCAATTTATTCTGGTCGTGAGGAGGAAGGGAGGGGGCAGGTACAGCAAGAGACACAATGACACAGAATCCAACATGAGAACTGGGTCAATCTGCCTTCTGATAGTCAATACTAACACCGACACAGACTAGTCAACAGCACTAGATGGCTGGATGCCACCATCAGCTCAGCCTAGTTGAGAATGGATTTAGTTCATCACGTTTTCGGTATGCATGAAGCAAATCTTACAAAATTAGCCATGTGCCAAACATGGAGAGAACACATTATAAAAATATGTCAATAGTCTAGGGTGATAGGGTGATAGCGAAGGTGGTTATGAAAAAAAAAAAAAACAAGCCCCGACATGTATGACAATGACTAGTTTTATAGTTTTTATTCATGGTTATTTGGTGCATGGTCAACTGGTACGAGTCAGGCTTGAGCTCCTAAGGCTTAATCCGAATTCATATAAAAAATATTTCCTAAATTCATAAAGAAATCATTTTATTTGACCCGCTATGATCAACAAGTGATGTGGCAGACGCTACAGATGCTTCCTGGGAAAGCGGCTAAAAGCGTACACTGCTTTCAGTGGTGGCAATCCTGACCTCAGCTGAAGGCTGCAGTCTTGTAAATTTATGGGCAGACAACAGACACGTATCATTAGTGATTTCGAGCTGAAGGGAAAAAAGGGAGGCAGATCACACATTGAAGTCTGGAATAAAGGCGTGCTATAAGAGTCATGGGCCGACAAATCTAAACCTGATGATTGTCTGTGTCCCTGTGTGACAAAGGAATTACACTGCCACAAGAGGTGCTGAACATTGTAATTGGATATTTGGAAGTAATTAATTTATAGATCAAAAGTATAATTATAATAATCGCAATATATTTTAAGTGATGTTTTTTTCCTTAGAAAACTAAAATCTTAAAAATCAAGGTCTCAGATTTAAAAAAAAAAAAAGAAATGTAAAAGAAAAACCAGGATGTTTGTACAGAAGATAGAAAAAGAGCCGAAGAAGAGCTGCCCTGTACAGGTAGAGATAAACAGCACTGGAAGTGTGCCATTCCATCTGCACGTGCGTCTACACATGAATAGGGCAAGTTGCACCTTTCCGACAAGGGGCTTATCAACAATCTGAGCAGACTTTTCAGAGCTGCGTGCGGCGGTGGTGACCGGTACTGATATAAAAAGCATGACTCAAGGGTAATTCCTGCCAGGTGGAATGACGCTGTGTAAATGTTTTCCCTATGTTAAACAATGAGGGAATCGAGTGCGCAGGTGGCGCGGTTCCTGTGAAGTGATGGGGCAGAGTCTTGCAAGTTGTGCACAATGTTTCATGCAGGGGTGCATACGTGATCCTTCAACACACACATGCAGTAGAGCTAAAACAGATCAACGATAATCGATTGTTGAAATAATCGCCAACTAATTTGATAATCGATTAATCAACAGCGATCGATTAATCGTTTCCTTATTTGGTCCATCCTTCACTTAATTGTGTTTAATAAATCTTGTTCAATGTTTGTCCGATAGCGCTTCAACCTTCAGGTCGATAATCCTTCCGATTTTGCGCACTGCAGTAGCGCAGTCTAGTGAGTGTGAGTGCACTACAAAGCACACATGTGCCATGATGGCGCGGAGAATCGTTGGTTCGCTCACCCCTCCGACAGAATTGCCGCATGTCTCCTCCCCCTTTTTCACCCCTTTTCCAGCGAATTCTGGGCCCCCCAAAAAATAAAGGAAATAATCGCTCTGATTTCAAAAGAAAGTTAACAGATTAAATCGATTAATCGCCAGTAAAAATGGCCGATTAATCGACGACAAAATAATCGTTAGATGCAGCTCTACAGTGCAGACCTAATATGACGTTTGACTAGTAACATCTCAACTTGCCATATATAAGACAAATCAGGGTTTTAATCTGGCTCCATTACACATTCCTTACCAACTCTGGCAGACTGTGCCAGAGTAATTATTCGTCAACGGTGCCCAGCCCCTCATTCCTTGCATGATTACTGTTTGAATGCATACTTTTGCATACTTTTAATAATGTTTCATAATCATAATTTACGCTAATAATCGTTCCAATTTTAAAGGGTAAGTGAAACGATTAATCGATGAATCGCCAGTAAAAATGGCTGATTAATCGATTAACAAAATAATCATTAGTTGCAGCCCTAGTTTGAATAGTGATTCCTTAAACAGCATAAGACATGGTAAGAAGTGGTTGGTAATCAAAGGTTAAGGTTGTGTCCTGTGGGGCTTGGTCACACAGCAACACACATCCTTTTGTGCTGTCCATTGCAAAACAAGGTGAAAGTTGAGGGTGTGGTGCACTTTCTTTTGTGTTACACTAAATGGATTTAGTTCATCATAACCTACTAGGGATGTCAAAAGAATGTTTCAAAGACATTTTTAAAAAATGTTTGGTGATCAAAGTTTCAATGACATGTAGAGACTCAATTATATGCATATTTATTGTACCGAAGTAGAAAAAAAAAAGGTCAAATTTGTATGTACAGTGCATTGTAGTCATCTTACATTTTATCAAGTTTAAGATGACTTTCATAAAATGTCTTGTCGAAATTAACTACTTGGAGTTTTGATTCTGCAGAGCAATATTAAATATGATATATTCAATGTGCAGACTGGAGACAAACAGTGCATTACAATATCTAGTAAGTGATGATACACAACAGTGCATCTCAAAGAGTTATTCACTACATCCTTTCACAGAAAGATAAAAAAACACATGTATTGCATGAGGATGAACAAATTCAGCAGCAGTACAGTGCGAGCAAGCTAGCCAATGTAAATGGTTACTTTCTACGGCATATTCCAGTGTATATAGAACAATCATACTTCATTTGTTTTCCAAACGGTCCAACAAGTATACACAAAGCAAGAGCAGACTTGTACAAGCGCATCGGTGGATGATGAAGAGTCAATAGAAAAGCCCACTGCCTGAATTCCTTAATTTGTCATGTTGAAAGATCCACAATTAATGTTGGAGCACTGTGAAAGCTGAGCCATTGCCTTCCATATTGAAAGGTGGCGACAGCAGCAGCAAGAGCGACTTCGCTGTGTGTGACTGGATGGAGAGAGGTGACGTACAAACATTCACTTGTGTATTGGATGTGAAGTTACCAGTAGTGCGGCAACTAACAATTATTTTAATAGTCAATTAGTTGCCGATTATTGAAACCATTAGTCGAATAAATCGGTCCATTGATCAGACACCAGACTAACAAGCAACAGAGGCATACAGGTCTGCATGTGCGTTGATATGACAACGCAAGCCTAATGGAGTATGACTGCGTGGTGTGTAGGTTCTAGCATCGATAAGAAGGCGAAAGACAACCAGCATTTGCTGCTTCTTCACTAGGTCAGGCTGTCATAACAGAGCACATTTCATTGCGTCACGGACCTATTTCCAGTCCTCCCTGGGGGCCTGAGGGTGGGGAGAGGTTTTTTCCCCCCTTCTTTAGCTCACAGCAAGCAGAGGGTGTAATGATGCAGAGATTCAAAAGATACACACAGGGGATGGATGGAAAAATACATTGAGCTTCAGAATATTTAAGTAAACAAGTATTCCGTCAAAATTCCCATCGATTAATCCAATAAAACATGTCTGTTTTCAGACAACTTGCTTAACCCTTGTGTCGAGGACTCATTAGATCCTTGGGCTTTTTTTCGCACTTCATTCAAGCGGCATTTTGGCTGCAGCCATGCTCATGGATGCGTTTTTCACTGAACATTGATATGTCAAATATATTTGTTTTAAGATTCCCCACATTGTGAAGATCATTTTGCATCGTGTTGCACAAGGGCTGAAAGGCCTGAAAGTGTGCAAGTGTTAATTATGCATATGCGAGAAGAAAATGTAAAAGAAAGGGTAGCTGTAGTAGTATGCCAAAAGAGATTATAGTATTTTTTTAGTCGGGTGCTCGCAATTAATCAAGTAATCATTTCAGCTCTAAAACAAAGTATCAATCAAAAGTCACATCACTCGATAATGACAATTATTGATAATGAAAGGATTTAAAAATGGAAAAAATTGAACATTTCTAGGAAACCATTATTAGTCATGCATGTGTTTCTCTGTATGTATGTATGTATGCATGTATGTATGTATGTATGTGTGTGGTTGTTGATCCGTAGAGACATGCCTACAACACCTCTGTTTGCGTACATTTTTGTTTAGAAAAATTAATGAATATCAGGAAAATTATCAAAATGTAGTTTAAACTGACGAGTTTGGGTCAGTAAGTAAAATATTGTACATTTGAAGAACCATAACTGACTATATTCAAGTTGACAGAGCTTGAGTAGTTGACAAGAGGTTCTTGCTTCATCTGGCTATTTTTAATGTATCAACAGATCAGTTGACTAATTGCTTTAATAAATCACCAGCAAATCAACTGACACACATTAGTAAGGCTTGGTACAAGGGCAGCAACTAACCACTAGGGTAGCAAGCAATATTTATTTGTCGTAAGCCATCTCGATGGTGGACCACATCAGCCGTTCAAGATCCCTCCCAATGTCCCAGGATATTTTTAGCCCCTCTCTGCTGTTCCTCCCCATGTGTTCCGGCCCTCAGTGGAGTTCCCGCCTGTCTAGCCCGCACTAGAGCCAACTCTGACTCTCCAAAAGAATGACACATTTTTAATCGAATAATTTTTTTTCAACTCGTTCAGTTGAGTTTCAGTTTCCAGCGACGTCCTACAGAAAACGCATACCTGTAACTACTGAAGACATCAAACATTTTTAGAATGTAGGAAATTGTAAATCATTTCTCCTGGAAAATAGATGATAATAGATGATAAGCTCTTCTATTCAGATATCATAGGGGGGGAATATTTGGTGGACATTCAAACAGCAGTGTAACACAACAGTTGTGATTTTATAGCAGGAATATGTGAAACAAAGCTTCACTTCTCAAATAGAACGATAGCTCTGACAGTTGGCTTGTTCCCTTTTCCTAGAGGTGTATGACCGGATCATTGATTGAATGATCCTCAGTGTTGACTATATAAACATCTTGCGAATACAATGATCCAAAAAATACTTAAGCTCTGTGTGTGTATGAGACAAAGGTGGCGGCACCTCACTGGTGGCAGGTGATACCTGCAGTGTCCTGTCTGCCATTGTTTTATTGATGCCTGCCAGACAGGGGGATGGGGGCGCTCCTGTGATTGGCCGGCCACATTGTGTCACCCCCTCGGAGCGTGACCAATCGGCAGCGAACGTGGCCACTGGCGGCCACATTCCAGCCCCACATCTTAGTGGGCCCTGAAACCTGGTGTGGCCCGGCTGATTTGCGCTCATGGAGAAGCAATTTTCTGGGTGTACATGTGAACTGTGCCATGCTGGCCTCAAGTAAGACGACTAACACACAAAAAAAACCTTGCGACTTGTTTTCTTCATAAATCTAAAATGCTGGTCCTCCACTAATGAATGAAGTGATCAAGTCATAACTCAAATTTTATAAACAATTAACTTAGTATGATACAAAAACGTCAAAAGAAAGGGCAACGCGGTTGTGTGCAAACAAGCACCTGCGCACATTAATTGGGACATTCTTTAGCCCTTAAAGCACTATGGTCACCGATCTTCTAAAAGAAAAAAAAAAAACTACTAGCCTCCCCACGCTCACCTCGGTTTGATTTTGAAGTTGCATGCTGCAAAGCATTGGCTCCAGCACCCCTTTGTTGGTTCCCAAATCAGTAGCCAACCGCCTGAGAATGTTTTATCAGTGCTTCTGTATGCTGTAGCCGTCTTGCGAGGCTCATGCTCGGTTGGGATATGACCATTTTCTGGCTTGTTGGCGTTTGCGAGACAAATAGTGACACTGCCCATCTCTCGGAGGTGTCCATCGGCTGCAGAGTGTTGCTGGACAGCCTCTACAGAGCTGGAGGAATGCCCTCTACCACCAAGCATAAAGCTCATGCTCCGGTTTATTTGATTTATTTCGCTTGTATTTTGTCTGTGTGTTTATCTGTACGGCAAACTTGAGGGCCCTGAAAGGCGCCTTAAATGAAATGTATTATTATTAAAAATAGACGACACTGAAAGGATTAAGAAGAAATAATCAAAAATAATATTACAATATAAATATTATAATAGGAATAAAATAAATATGAAAACATTTATTTAGAGTGGCTTTTAATACGCTGTGAAGTGGTGTGTTTTTAATTCTTTTTCAACCCTACACCGTTTCATATTTATCATGATTAGTTTACATTTCACTTTTTTACTGTTCTGTATGGGTGTAAAGCACTTTGGTTCGCTCCAGGTTGTTGAAAGCGCTATATAAGTAACTAGATTTACATTTACAAGAATTACAGTGGAAAAGATGTGCATTGCGGTCAGTCTTCATACAGTCCATTTCCTTTACTCCTCAACCCCAGATTCAAAGTGTGTAGATCTGCAGTTGGAGAAAGCCCTCAAGTTGACCTAATGACCCACTAGAACAGCTATCAGGCTGGTGCATCATGCAGGCTAAACATTTATGGTTGCTCAGACCATAAAACAAATAACGTTGACCGCTCCTACACTGACCCACATTAATAACAGGTGGGCCAGTTACCTAACCTGACATTGGCAGCAAGCCACACCAGGAATGGATAGCTTGGCCTCCGGGTAGGAATGTCCAGTTGGACAGCTAATTGAGAGCCAACCATAGATTAGGACTGTGCTGTGTGATTATATTTTTTTACACATGTATCAAAATCGGATTTCAATGTTTTCTAGAATAATTATGGTACTTGTGGTTACTACAACATTAATGTTGTAACCAAAGTATTATATCACTGGTGATTACATTTAAATTATATTAATTTCATGCCAAGAGTGATAAAATAGTTTATTTTGATGTTAATTATCTTTTCATCAGAAATCTGAATCAGAAATCTAGGCTTCCAAGATAAAGATCAGGATTCCGGAAACTGTATAATTGCCCTTGCATAGCAACATACATGCAACCCGGTAGTATGGAAACACATAAAATAAAACTGCAGTCTCTTACAA
>OMKY01145485.1:2155-27248 GCA_900302395.1 Bregmaceros cantori
GCCAACAATACAGATCTTCCTGCATGAAAACACATATATATACACACACACACACACACACACACACAGGCGTGCACACACATATACGCACACAAGGGCACACAAACATGCGTACACCTGCTTGTTCGTATCAGCTTAAAGAAAAAAACACCACTTGTTAGTGGTAGTGCCCGTGAACATTGTTTTTCTCTCCAAGTCTTTTTATTCATTTTTCGTTCCGGTAAAAATCCTTGCATTATCCAACTAGAAGGCCTCAGAGATTGCAAACCTGTACCGTAGTGGTACAAAAAAATGTGTGGCACGCATCGCTGGACATTGCATAGCATAATGTCTAGCGATGCGCGATGCGTGGACGACAGGTTGGTTCTGACTCGCCAGACTAGTAGAGTAGCACTATTGCGATTGACGCGAACGGCGGCAGTGGTCACCCCTAACGTTGTGACGCCATATTTACTGGTGGCGCTTTGCACTCTTCAGACGGTATGTTAAACATGCGTAACATAATAGTTAGGATGCTGGTGCTGTTGGACCTAACCAATCACTCAGATTTTAACATGGAAACATCTCATTGGCCACCCCCTGCACTAACCAGGTAAGGAACTGATTATCTTGCTCGGCGCAGGTGAGAGATACGCGGCCACGCGTGACGTCACTACGGAGAACGGGATCATTCATCCGTTAATAATAATGAAGTATGACTATTATGTTACTTATAGGCTACATAAATGCACCAAAATGTAATCACTTCTTTCTCATCCAGGGGACAAGCCAACGGGATCCAGAGATGCTATATATCAATTTTCAGAGTGATTGCACAAAATTTGAGAGAGGAGTAGCGTGTCATGTAGTGTGTTGAATTCGGCTTGATCTAAGGAATCCTAATTTTGAAAACCGGCCAGACGGTTTGGAAGTTACAGTCAGAAAAGTATGTGAAATTATCTGCAACTTTGGCTCATTGGTGGCGCTATATAGTTGGGGCTGGCGACTGTGAGACTGACTAGAATGTGTGTAAATTTTCAGCATTTTCCTATATAGGGTAAAAATAAAAAATAATAAGAATACTAACAAACACACACACAATTTTCACAAGAAAATTGACAAAAACAATAGGTGCCTTCGCAGCTTCGCCCCTAATTAGGAAACGTGACAAGGACTCCATCAACAGAGCAAAGGGATCGTACACTCTCTCGCGCGTCTGGGATTCGATCCTACAACAGCCCCCACACGGTTGTGGGCGAAGTCAGGCTGGTGGGAACGTCGGCCGGAACACGCCTACAAGGAAGTGATATAGCGATGGCGTCACCATGACAACTGGACGCCAACACCATGAAGAAGGCTGCAGCCCTGCAGCCGAAACTGTTGAGGTATTTAAAAACCTTTACCTGACTTGAATAAGAAATAAGTATAACTTTATGCATTTATGTCAGACAGTATGAACATAGTCAACGAATAGTTGTCAAACTATTATGTTGCTTATAAGAATGAACGTCATTCATAGATCCAGTGTTTCCTCTTGCTGTATGTCCTCGGTGCCAAGCCATGGCTATAATTTTATTGCACTTTGAATTGCTCTGCATGAAAGGTGCTATATAAATAAAGTTTGATTTGATTTATAGACTACAGAAATGCACCACAACGTCATCACTTGTTTCGTTGGTCAAGTCCAACAACTCTACAAAATTGTATCCAGATCCGTGCATGATTTTTTCAGTTATCCTGCTGACAGACAAACCAGTGACTGAAAACATAACCTGCTTGCCGCAGATAAAAACCCTGGCACTCCGACGTGCTGAGGGGCTGGCACTGGATGAGTTAAGGCTATACGTATGAAAGGGTACCTGCAGTATTCATAGATTCATTTTTAATTATCAATTTCTAATCAAATCGTTTCCCCACAAGAATCAAAAGTTAGGTGTCCAAAGAGTGGTGAGAGAGAGAGCAGCGTGTCCACCCCCCACACCTCAATCACACAGCTCTTGTTGAAATTAAAGCCGTCGGGGGCCCGGGGGGGTCATTAATGAATTAAGAGAGCGGTGGCCCCCTGGCGTAGGGGCCAGCCTTATCAGCGGCGCTCAGACACCGCCGATCTCAAGCATGTACGCCGCACGCCCGGTGGTGGTGTTCCGGTATGTCGGTGTACGGACCCCGCCACCGCCCCAGTCGAGACAGATAAGCGCGGTCCGCAAACCCCCCCCCCTCCCGGACGCTGTGGGCCGCGCGGCGCGGTGGTGACGGACAGGGGGGTGGTGGAAAAAGAGTGTCGCTGCTTGCTGGGGGGGGCGCCGTCGATATCTCAAACAGACTCCCCCCTCCCGGTCCAAGTCTGGAGTCTGAAGTAATAGAATAAAGATATACTTGGTGTTGTTATTTACAATTTCAACTATTCGACTAGCTGTCAAATATTGAAACTGCAATTTTTGAAAATTTCCCAAAAATAAACTCATTCAGTGCCAAATACGAATTATCACGTTTGTTATGAACAGTACCGCTGAGTGCCGGTACTATTTCAACAACAACAAAATATGCAGCGCAGCACCGCTTTTGACCACCAGACGGCCCATACGCCGCATATTGGGCATCTTTGGTAACCTGGAGAGCCAGAACCAATGAATCATCCACACATTGCACGCCGCTAGACGGTACATTGGGTCTGGACAAATCAGGCAGACGTTCAAAGTATTCAAATTGAGACGTTGGCCGCGTTTGGTATGGGTGCCACGAAAATTTTGGTTGTCACGCCCCCACGCCGCTTGTCCCACCTACTACGCTGTGACTGGATAACACGACTTGGTTGACACTTTTTACACGTTTTTTGACCCTGATTTTACCAAGCCCAATGATAGCTCTAATCACGTGTGATGCATGGACGATTCATTTGTTCTGGCTCGCCAAGCTAAGAGACAGTGGCAATAACTTGAATGGGGGTGCGCTAGGAGCGGTTGTCCATAACCACTCCACCAAGGACACCACCCCAATGCATTGAAATGTACAGTCCACATCAGAGCGTAACTACTACTACTACTACAACTACTACTCACAAAACTTGTAAGTCAGCAGTTCTCTCAAAGGCCAGCAGTGTTGGGGTGACTACAGAAGCAGCAGACGTTACGCTGCCTCGTTTACCGAGACTTCCACATACGTCGATAAAGCCATGGCGCGGCACGCGGGGGTCGCCTACAGACACAACACTGACCTTCTAGGCATTCTTTGCAAAAGATAACGACCGACACGCACGTACAGTGCAGACAGTGAAATGACGGATCCGGCCCAGGGCGCGCGCGTTCCGAGCAACGTGGGTGGCGGTGGGATGAGTACTGTATGATTATCGATCTGTGCCGATGTACGCCTTCTTGTGCAACCCGGCGCGAGGAGTCGCGCGCGCACACACAAAAGGATCCGTTGGACAAGAAAAAAGGTTTTCATTCCGATCAATTTATTTGTCACACTTGTTTGTCAAGGCTCCCATTTGTTTAGGGGAACATCTCCGTGTCCCACACACGCACCCAAACACACACACGACCACACACACGGCGGAGTCTTGGTTTCAGGGCCAGGATGGGACAAACTCGTTACTCTTCTCTTAATTGGGACCAGAGATTCCAGCTCCTCTCGCTCTCGGCAACGAGCACCCCTGGGAATGTTGATTATTAATCGTCCGTCCACAGAGTCCGGCCCCTCCCCCTGATCCACGTCACACTCAACACATCCAGTGCTAAGCAGTTTCACGCCAAGATACCAAAACATTCTGGGAGATACACATTTCTACTAGTAGCAGACTGTGCACCAAACTCCCGAGGTCCTGGTACAGTGTCGTTTTGTTCAAGGCCGGTACGTTCGAGTCTGGAACATTCATAAGCTGTTGCCATCGTTTGGCGCAACGTTGTCGACCTTTTCGACAGTTTCTTCCCTCAAGCAGTGAAGCTCCTGAATGCAGAGGGTACCCCTGTCTGATGTCACGTATATAGACTCTATGCCACAGCTACTTCATAATTTATGTGTTTTTTGTTGCTTTTGTCATTTCTTTTTATGTTATTGACCTATTGAAAAAAAATCCTGGTCACCATCTTCTAATGGGTGCCCAACTAAAATTCCATGTGTAAGTACTTAAAATTAATCTTGACCTCCTTCACCTTACACTAATCTATTGAGGATTTTTTTTAAGTGATTTTTTCGCAGCAGGCCCAATTTTCTCATTTCGTTGACAGCGTTGGTGTGAAGGGAAGGATGAGAGAGCGAGGGAGAAGTACAGGACCACGAGGGGAAGCGATCTCATGCAGTTGCGTGTGCTGTGATCGAAGCCACAGCAATAAGACTATGAATGGGGCTGACTTGGAGCAGCGGTCTAACCGACTGTCCCACGGGATCAGCTCGATCCCTCGAGCATTGTGAAGTTTTGGGAGAGATTTATACGACTAAAGTTTTCCAGATCCGCTTTTGATTCTTGTCATTATTGGTTTGAGTGACGTCGATGGCGATCGGATACCACATCTGAGCATGATGAATAACTTATCTTCTTGTACTGCAAAGAGCTAGCCTGGCAAGCCAGACCCAACGAATCATCCACACATTGCTCCACACGGGGCTCCACGCCACTTGTCACACCTACTGCGCTGTGATTTGATAACTTCATTTGATTGAAAAACCTTTGTTTCCAACCTGCTTAATCCGGACCAAATGATTGTTCTAGTCGCGTGTGATGTGTGGACGATTCATTTGTTCTGGCATGCACACCACAGTTCGTTCAACCAAGCAAACAGCCACTTGATTCCCTTCAGTAACTCTGTATTTGTAAATTCAGTAACGATTTAAGTTAATCTCCAGTTAGTGTTTGAATTTCATCTGTGCCTTTCTGTTAAGTGTGGCTTGAATGACGTCCAGTGGAATGGGAGTCTAGAAGGGAACAAACAACCTGGAGTCACCAGCCAGACGTCCAAATAACTTCCTAGCAGAGACTTCCCCGATGTTCACTTGAGTATTAAAAATGTTTAGAAGACATTTGACAGACTGCACAGGGTGTTGGGAACAGCAGAGAGAAAATCATCGGCACTCCCCTACCCTCCATTCAGGATTGAATATAGGGACGGGGGAGGAACCGGGCCAAAAACATGGTAGCGGACCCATTCCACTCTCACACACCACCTTTTCTCCCCCCTTCCCTCGGGAAGGCGCTACAGAGCCCTGCATACTAAGACCTCTAGTTTGAGAAACAGTTTCCTCTCACACATAGTGATGCTACTGAACACAGGGAGTAGCCCTGCTTGAAATGTTGACATGTTACATGTGCTGAATCTATGCCAATGCCACTTTATAACTTATGTGCTGTTTTTCTTTCTTTTTGTGTTGACTTGTTCATTACTTGAGAGAGTCGTTTCATACCGAACTAAAATTATATGTGTGTCTACTGCTGTCATATGTATGCAATATGGAGAATTAAAATTAATATTGAAAAAGGAAAAAAATTAGGATAAACTATATACTTTATGCAAACTGCAGTTTCTGTGCTCCCCCAATAGGAATGCATTTGGGCATGATGCTTTTTATCTAAGCTGCCGTTACAAGCCGCATCCGACAAAAACATTCATTTCTCATACTTTGTTGGCATAGTCGCCGTTGTCGTAAATACATTTTTGCCGCTTTCACCTGCAGACAGGCCAAAGTAAATCTCACAGAACTTAAGACCAAAGCTCAAACCTTACACAAATGTGGGAATGTAAGCGGTAAGGGTTATTCCTGCCAAAGAAATGTTTACTGCCATGATTAGGAATTGGTGCTGGGCTCAGATTGACAGCCATGTTGCAAACATCGGCCCTCCTAAAGGCACCGAAATGTCCAAGGTCTGCTACACCGAACGCAGCGCATTTCCCAAGGGCTTTTTCAACCAACGCTGGCGATCATTGCGTCAGTCCGACGACATAGTCGTGTAGTTGGTTGGCAAAAGCCTCCAGGGAGAACTTGGCCTTGACGCGCTTCCTACCAGCCTCCCCGATGTTGGTACGTAGCCGCCGCTCCGCCAGCAGCCTTGCCATGGCGCGTGAGAAAGCCTCGGGCGTGGGTTCGCACAGGAAGCCCGTCTCGCCGTCCGCCACGCTCTCCAGGGGACCCCCGGAGTTGACCGCTATGACCGGGCAGCGACAGTACATGGCCTCGACGGGGACAATCCCGAAGTGCTCACGGCTTGGCGTGTACAGCACGGCGAGGCTGCGCAGCAGGAGTGCGACTTTCACCTCGTCCGACGGCGAGCGCAAGAAGGTGACGTGCCGCTCAAGGCCCAGGCCGGCGGCCATCTCGCGCAGCTCGGTGAAGTGCTGCACGTTCTCTGCCACGCGTGAGTCGTAGCCGCCCGCCACCACCAGGTGGACGCTCGCCGCCTGCTCAGACGACAGCGTGCGCCGCAGCAACGCAAACGACTCCAAGGCCAGCGGCAGGTTCTTCTTGCGCTCGTAGCGGTTGAGAGAGAGGAAGGCGTGCGTGGTTCCGTCGGGTAAAAGCCCGTCCATGTCCGGCCCGTCACCGATGGTCGCGTCGGTGCGGCGGTCAAAGTTTACCGTGTTCAGTGAAGGGTAGAGGACGTCGATCTGGACGTCGTGCAGGGTCGGGAAGGTCTGCCTAAACACGCCGGCAGTGAACTCGCTGTTGACCACGACCTGAGAGACGCAAAGAGCACCGTTAATAATGGAAATGTAAGCTTTAATAATGGAAATGTAAGCAAGTTCCATCTGTCAGTTTGTCCGTAGGTCAATCACTTAGCAATCCGTTGAGTCCCGGGCGCATATATTATGATATTGCAAAATACAACGCGATTACCTAACTTAAAACATTTTAACAAAGTACACAAAAGTAAAATCTAAGTAGCAATAATTTGCCATAATTTAACTTTTTTAACCACTTTAGGTTGTGATAACAAATGGCGCGTTGGAGCACTGAGTGACCGGCAGCGTTGAGTGACAGACAGCGCCGCTACCCGGCACCGCCTACTCGGTGGTGGTAGTATACGTAAAGTATATATTGTACCGTTATAACACTTCACGTACATTGTTTAGGGGTAAATACAATGGACGTAGTTAGTAGAGTGCCATCTGCTGGTGATTCATAGCATATTACCATGGATAAATCAATAATAGAAAACTTTTAAACTGACAATGTTATGCAAATATTGTTTCTCTGCCTGTTTGTCAATGATACCACCAAAATGTCTGCCACCGCCAAGCCGTGACGTCACCGTGCAACAGCCCTATAGGAGTGCATGTGGCCGGGGATCCACTGCCTTAAAATCAGGGCTTGAAAACCAAATTATTTTCCAGGCCTATGTTGAACGTTTTCGTTCTCTGAAACGTTCAACCACGAAAATATTGGTCCTGAACCGGTTCAGAACAGAAAAATTTTGTTTGTTCTTAAGGTTCCTCATATTGAGCAATGTTAAGTTTAGATATTGTTCATACAAAAAATATTTGGTAGACTTTCAAACTGTAACTGTATTAACGTGAAAACCAGCTTTAAAACGCCATTACGTTCGCTTCCTCGTCTGTCCACAAGATGGAGCCCCAGATGCATGGGGCTTGATGACTGACAGTGAAAGTCAGACATAGGATATATTAAGATATGTAGAGAATGAAAAAAAAGGTTTTTAACCGGCTTTATGGATTTCATAATGTTCAGTTTCTGTCCGGAAGAGTTGAAGAATTTTTTTTTCGTTTCCACTCGTAAAATTCTGCAAAATTGCGTTTGTTATTGGTTTTCGTTTTCGTTACTTGAACCGGTTCGGAGCCCTTATATACTTATAAGACATTCATTTACTATGTAGACTAATGTTTAGGCCTCTGGTACAGACCATGTCGGCCATGCCGGTGGTCCGCTCCTCCAGCCAGTCGATGGGAGCGCGGTACAGCCTCTTCAGCGCCGACGTCCTCTGGGTCAGGAGCTGGTCCGGGAAGTGGCAGTAGAACAGAACTTTCTTCCTGTGACGCGACAACCGCAGCACTGGGATGCACGCAGACACCTGTTGAGATGGCAGCCAATTTAAAAAGCAATTACTATTCATTCTTACATTAACTCATTCACTGCCAGCTCTTTTCAAATTCACCAGAAGAAAATTAAGTTCTGTGTTTTTGTCAACAAAACACATAGCACAGGAAACTTCAGACTCTCCTTAATAATCAGAAAAAAACCCACTTGTTTCTACCTGTTTCCATTCTTTTAGTTATAGTCTCCAGAACATGGGTGGGTCTCACTAAAAATGCTGATTTCTGACAAAAAAAAAAAAGAAAAAGAAATTATTCAACAAAAAGTTATTTCCGGGGGCTGTCGTTCCCGCAGTGGTTATGGACACCGGACCTAACGCGTCCCCATTCATGTTAAATGCTGCTGTTTCTACTGGAGCATCCGCAATGCTGCTAGTTCTCCTCCCCTCATCAGCAATGTCTAGCCCGATCTCTTCAGCCCAGTTTCCGACTAATCCCTAATCCCAACGGCGCTGATGCCGAAAAAATACTTGATGAAGAGTCAGATGGAGACATTGCAGAAAAGCTGGAGAGAGGATTAGAACCCCCAGCACTGCTCGACCTATGGTCCGGGGGTCACGCTCTACAACCACTCTGCCACTGCGCACCTCTTATATACATTTTAAATAAGTTATTTCCATTATGAGAAATTCCTTTAGAAGCATCTTTAGTAGAACTTGTTTTCTTGGCGCTGACAGAGTGATTACTAATTAAACATCCACAGTCCAGGATGCTGCCACCTGAATTTACGACCTAATTCAGGCCTTCGCTCGGTGTGTCGGAGAATAGTGAGCCGGTTGCCGCGACGACACCCCAACTTGCCAACTGATGCTCACTACGTCATGGGTGCTAACCACAGTCACTGCATATTCTTTACCCCTGGCTCGTTTCACCGCACTGAAACAAGCCATTAAGATAACGCATCAAATTACAAGAGTTTTAATTTTATGTTCAATATTAGACAGTCAATTATGGTTCTTCTCAAACAGGAAATGTATGACAATTAAAAATACCAACAGAGTACATACTATTATACTTTTTCTACAAATTCAAGTCTTTTTTCATTTCAAGTTATTTTTGGGGCGCAAGCGCCGTTTTTCATTCTTTATTGAGAGAGATAGTGACAGGATTAAATCGGAAACTGGGATGAAGAATCTGGGGGGAGACATTGCAGAAAAGCCAGACAGGGGATTTGAACCCGCGGCACTGCTCGACCTATGATCTGGGCGATGCGCCCTCCAACCGTTCTGACACCGTGCCCCCCTGACCGTTTCCATTCTTTAGTTATAGCCTCCAAAACATGGGAGGCAGACAAAAGTGGTACTACACTATTAGATAATCAACTATTTAATATTGTTTGCTTAAATTATTAACATCCAGATTTGGGAGGCTGTGCTTGCCTGATCGCAGAAGACGACGTCGTACTGGAGGCCGCTGAAGAAGACCAGGTAGAGAGCAACGTAGACCATCCGGACGTAGGCACACAGGGCGTGGAGGTAGCCGCACACGCTGGTCGGGAGCCAGTCGCCCACGCACACCTGGGAGAGAGGTGATGGTTGGAGAGCTGGCTTGGTGTGACTAGCCTGGCGAGCCAGAACCAATGCAGCGTCCACGCATTGCACGCCACTAGACAATACATTGGGTCTGGGCAAATTAGGCAGACATCGCCTTTATACAGGCTGACCAATTGAATTATTTGAATCGAGACGTGGGCGGAGTTTGGTATGGGCGATGCGATTTAGCCCCGTACAATGGATGTGGAAAGGTATACCACTTAACCGTACATAACGTTATCTTCATCGTACACGATACCACCAAAATGTCTGCCGCCGCCAAGCCGTGATGTCACCGTGGAACAGCCCTATTGTGTTTGGAGGGGAACATTGATAGTGTGTACCCACCACGGGTAGCTCGAGGGTCTCTGAGAAGCAGTGCGTCGGGTCGTAGTGGGCGGTCAACAGATGGACTTCACAGCCTTTGTTCTTCAAGGCCACGGCCGCGTCCACCACCAGGCGCTCTGCGCCACCGATCCCCAGGTCTGGGTGCACGAACACCACGCGCACCATCCTGGAAGCTGGAACAGAAATCCATATCACCGACTCAGCTGAATCAGCTGTGTTCGCCATGTCGCACATCCATATTATATACAGATATACATAATAAATAATAGAAGACTTTTAAACGGACAATGTTATGCAAATATCGCTCTCTGCCTGTTTCATCTGTGAAAGGTTTGAACTCGTGCCGTGGGAAGTACGGGGTGCAGAAATCACTGCAGTACTACAACAGTGGTTGTAGACTTTGTAGAGTTTCACAGATAGGATTAGTCAGTAGTCAGCAATTTGGTTGTCCGAGATTATGAATAAATTGAGTGCATGAGAGAAGATTGCTACATTGGGTCCAGAATAAAAGAGGATTAGGGCAATTATAAAAGCTTGTATAGATACAAATCGTAAGTATAACTTTATTTTGTTTTAAAAATGTTTTACAATGCACACGTGCATGTGTGTGTGAACGCTGTCCAGATGCATGCGTGTACGTATTTATACACAATATGACTGTACATTTATATTAGCTATTATATTAGTACATACTGTGTATGTTTTATAGTCTGGAAATTGCATGCTTTTAATCTTCCCTTTGATAGTGTGTTGCTCATTACCTATATTAGTTGTTGCTTATTACTACTAGTCCCACTAACTGTGAGCTGAGACGGCTGAATGATAATAATTTCCCCTTGGGATCAATAAAGTATTCTGATTCTGATAAAACAACAACAACAACAACACAGCGTGTAGTGGTGATACACTAGACTGACTGCAGGTTGGCGCTGTCGAACAAAGTTTAAGTTGGCCTAATAATAATAAATAATAATAATAATAATAATAATAGATCGCGATCGTTACCTGTCAGATCGTGGTTGGTTCAAAACCACCACTACTGTTTACTAGACAGCTTTCCTTTAGCGCCGTGAAACCATCAGCCGTCCAGGGTTCTGCAGCTGCGGCCGGTGGACGCCATGTTGGATCTATTTGTGCCGTTAAAAACAACGCACTGGATCCAGCATGGATCCAACATGGCGTCCGAGTTTCCTACTGGTGGGGTTGACGCTTCCTCTGAGACACGTCGGCTTAGCGCGGTTGTGAGGCGTACGTTGCGGGCCTGTTTAAATATCGACAACATCCACATGCTTTTAAAATATATAAAAATAAAAGTGTGTATTTACTTAACAATGTATGTGTATTTAATACATTTATATTTTAAAAGTTAAGAATTAATCAATTATTCTGCGAATATTTCTGTTGTTTTTGTTCAGGCGCTGCACGGGACAGCCCCATCGGGGTCTGGTGGTTTGTAGTCGTGTCCTTACAGCTAAAGCCTCGTCAACCCACCGCTCTCTCCCACAGAGTTCCCCCGACCCGCTGTCACTCTGCCCGGCCTGTCTGTTGCCCGCCGCCCCATCTTCGAGCTCCGTCTTCCGTAGGAACGTTAACGACAAACCAACAAAATGGTAAGCGGGGACACCTCAGGTCCTCTTCCCGGCGCCTTCTGCTGCTGTCCCCGGCACCGAGAAGGGTTTTCTGTGGAGAGTTGTTGGGTTATAACGGTGTTAAGTGGAGCTAGCTGTTAGCTGGTAGCTATGGAGGCAGACGTGGCATTTTGGATCACGTTGAATGGAGTTATGATCTGTTGACTGGTTTTATTTTATGTATTTATTATGAAGACAGGGTATAGACCTTGAAGATTAGAAATAGAAATTGGGCTGAAACGATAACTCGATTAATCAACTAACACAGCTATAATTGTCTAGCCTTGATTTAATACAGTAGCACCAATGCTAACGACTCAACTAAAGCATTTGAATCATTACAAAATGAAGTAAGAAGCACAAATACTATATGCATTTCTTGTTATTTTTTTTTTTTAATTAGTTGGCTATTAATTTAAATGATTTTTTTTTCTTCTGCAGCCCCACCTTCAAGGAATACTTTTCAGTACCCCAGATTTCAAGTATTTGACTAACAAAATGTTAAATGAGGGCCATCCTATGATGATGAATAGTCCAGTATCGACTAGTTCATTCGTCGCAGATTTATTGAAACGATCAGTCGATTAATTGGTTTGATTTATTTTTAAACGTAATACCCAAAATATTCACAGCAACGCCAAAATGAATCTCAAAACTTGTAATCAAATTTTGGTTCCCGTTGGCCAACGAACATGCAACAATTAAGTTAATTACTCATTTACAACTTGTTACAATTAATTTATATGCTAATATAGATGGTTTCACTACCACAATTCGTGCACTCAAATGTTATATTATTGAGTTAGAAAAATATTTAAACTTAAATGTACTTAATTGAAAAACGTTTCAACATATTGGCTTAGTTGGATTGCATTGAGTTTGTCAAAAGTTAAGTATTTACATTTTTTTGTACATGTGTTTTTGGTAAAAACTACCAACGTTGACTGTATTTAATCTTGATCATACAAATTGTTGCTCCCTTGGAGCAAAAATGCCTTAGTGGGTCTGTGTTGACACTTAGTAAAAGTTAATCTCACCTTATCTTTGGTGCAAGCACTTGCCAGTCTTCGTCTCCTTGAAGTCTTCCAGAATCTAAAGTTCTGCAGGGTCGATTATGTTCTGCCAGAGTCCATCTGCTGGTTCTCCAACGCTCGATCCTGGACAACAAGGTTTTTTGTCAGGTTTTAGGGACGGTCTGTAGCATCCAGCGGACCAGGACCAGGACTGGTCACTTCTGTTATGAAGTCATAATGTGTTGGAGTTTATTTCTGATTCTTGGTCATGAGAAGATGATGTCACAACATCTGCAGGTTCCTCTTATTGTTGTCATGGGAAGGATTTTTTTTTTCCGTCATTGGAGCTGGTTATGAAGTCTTTAATGGCTCTCCAACGGTCAGCCAGACTAATCATGATTAGTCAAAAACTGGGTTGAAGACATCTTGCAGACCAAAATCGCAATTTTTAGTTGGGTCTGCACAGTTTTGATCCTAACGTAAACCAAATTGCTGAGGATCGCTGCTAGTCTGACAGTAGATGGTTCTCTTGTATTTATTTTTGGTGATTTTGGAAACTGACAAGTCACACCCTCCTCTACTAGTGCTCTGCGTCTGTGAGATTTGATTAGATCGTCCGTTGACTAGAATCTAATCAACATGATTCCTCCCCCACAGCGCATCCCAGCCGCTAGCTCCGCTGCCGTCGGCGCCGCCGGATTCTCCCCCAGCAAGACTGTAGGAATCTCCCGGGCAGCTGGATCCACCGTCCGACAGAGGCAAGCATTCCTGCCCCGAACTTTTACACCACATCACCCTCTCAAATTGTATATATTTTTTGCTTTCTTGCTTGTGGTGCTCAAGCTGTTGAGTAATCTGCAAACAATGCATTTTAAAAACATTTGCTGTGTCTTTCGGACACTAGAGTTGTCAAAATTATTATAAAATATAATTATAAAAATATTATTAAATTCAACAATCATCACAAAAAGTAGTTTTTGGGTTGTTTAAACGCTTGTTTACTTTTTAGTAAGGGTGTAAATCACATCCATCAAGTGTGCGCGGGAGAGTGAATATTCGACCTATCCGTTTTTTTTCTCCGCTGTGTCACTCTCCTGGCTCTGCTCCACTATGGCTATAGACTGTATATAAACACATACATTTTATGGCTATGGCACACACGCCGTGTTTGTGTGTGTGTTAAGGAAGCAAGGAAGGCGCCAATTGGGTTTAGCGCCACCGGCAGCACGGGAGTGGAATTACGTCCAGGAGCAAATTGATAAAAAAAGACAAGAAGAAAATCGATACTCTTGCGGACGTATCGATACATTGTACCGATACATTGTATCGACAGATGTTGTATCGATGTTATTTAACCCCTACTTTTTAGAAGGATTAGTTGTGTCTGGTTAGTGTGTGTGATGGCTTCAGTGTTCACTGGTGTAATCAGTGTTTAATCAGCGTTATGGCCCATTTTGACCCTAATCACCATGTATTCTCTCTGAGTCATTAACTTTGTTCCAATTCCACATTAAATGACTGATCTGCTGGGCCCCGTGATGAAGGCATCTCTTCCAAAGCACCGGCGGTAGTCCTCAGGAAAGGTTTATTGATATCATTAAAGGAATACGTGCCACATCCATTTTGGAAGGATTAATTGATGGTCACTCCATTTACAATCACAAAAGATCTGCGGCTGCGGGCCGGTGGACGCCATGTTGGATCTATTTGCGGCGTCAAAGTGAACACACTGCACCGACTGAATGGATCCAACATGGAGGTCCAGGTTTCCTACTAGTGGGTTTGACACTTCCTGTGAGACTGCGACCGTGAGGCGTTTGTTGCGGGCCTGTTTACATCTTGCAGACAACCACTAGTTAAAAAAAACATGGACATAGATTTTTCGATTTGACGATTTATGTTTTTTCTTTTGTTTAGTTAGTTTGCCAAAAAGTTGTCTTAAATATTCTACTGATGACTTCTGTTATTGTGTTCAGGCGTCTCTCAGACGACCCAGGTGGGATCTGGTCGTTTGTAGTCGTGTTGTTGCGAAGATCGACCCACATCTTTGACCTCCCTTAATTCATCAAGTGCTGACTTTTTTGATGTTCTGGAGGCTATAACTGAAGAATGGAAACATGTTTTTTTTTCTGATAAAGCAGAGTCTGAAGTGTCCTTTGCTATGCGTTTTGTTGACAAAGACACAGAACTTGATTTTCTACGGGTCTTGAAGAAACACAGGTTGAAAAAAAAAAACCTGGCACTGGGACATAGCTGTATTTGAATAGGCCTGGCATTGATTGAGTTAAAAGGAGAGAAATCTACATTGGTGTAATGTGTGTCTCTACAGGAAAGCCGCCAGCAGCAGCACGCGCAGTTCGGGTCGTACCACAGCGTCTGCCGGGACGGGGGGCATGTGGCGCTTCTACACGGAAGACTCGCCAGGACTCAAAGTGTAAGTGATGGAACGTCAATAAGTTCAAATCAAGCTTTATTTACATAGCACCTTTCATGCAGAGCAATGCAATGTGCTTCACTGCAACACAACAAAAAATACAAGGAACCATATGACCCACAATCTCCTCAACCTATTGATAAACAAGCATGCACACACACAGATGGAATGGATTTGTCAAAAAGACTATAGCCATGGCTTGGCACCAATGACGTTTATGAAATGGGTAAATGTAATGTGGTTGCTAGAACCGCAAGATATTAGTCTCAAGTTTCCCTACAAGTCATGGTTTGCCGAATACACACTGGATCATTTTCCAAATCATCAAAAGTCATCTTACCAGCTTCTCCAATGATCAGACGGTGTGGATGTATTCACTAGGGTTTATTCAGGGTACTTCAGGACAATTCAGCAATCGGCACAGGCTATTACAGAGTGGGACACCCATCGTCCCTCCACAGCACAAGCATCAGAGACTCTCTGGGTCACTTCCCCTGTTCCGCTTCTTCCAACGTCTTTAGGCTCAACCCCTTTTTTGGTGTTAGCGAATTCTGCCACTCCACACGTAGTGCATGCATACAGTAATAATAATAATACAAATCTGCTGCCAGCACTGCAGACAAGGTCAATGAGATTATTACTGGTGTTATTCACCAGAAAGGCTTTTGGTTGGCCTTCGGCCATGACTGTAATTTCCTTGTTATTTGGATAGTGTTGTAAAAAAAACTTTATTTCCTGCACGATTCCTTTCATCTCCCTGCTCTTATGGAATCCCTCTCTATCAGCGCTGCCGTGGTTGGGTGAGGCGAGTTTGCGGTTCGATACCATCGCACCGACCAGCCTATTGAATGGCTGTTTGTCGGACGCCTTCAAAAGCGTCATTAGACACTTCAGTCCTCTGGAAAGGTCAAGTCAATTACTGTCCTCCTGTCTGAGGAAGAGACTGAGAACACTGTTGGCATGACGATGGCACTCGGTGGTGCTCAGAAGGTTCTCTACGAGTGCTACAAACTACTGACCCAACAGTTTCAACACTAAAAACAGATGGTTGAAGGTCTGCTATAGAGCTGCACTGCCATTAGGAGTATTTCCTTTTGTTCCAAATTGAAACACAAATTCTATAATGGACCTTTTGGTTGAAAAAATGTTGAGGGGCCATGACGGTATTGAAATATTTAAATGTCGTAATGCGTCGCTTCAGGCATTTATAGACTAGCGAACCAAATATGTATTTATTTAATCAAACAATGGCGATTCACCCTGCAACCCATGTATAAAAAATGTGATAGCGTTTTAGTAAATTAACAATTATTTAATTTGTACAGGGCAAAAACATGTTTGCATCAAGGGGGTGTCGTTGGGGGCAGCGTCCATTCTTGTTAATGGCGCTGGTTCTATCACAGCGTCCACGTTGCCGTGAGTTCTCCTCCCCTCGTTGGCATGTCTGTGATGGTTCACGACTAATCGTATCCAATAAAGATGAAAAACTGTGCTGACACTGGAAAAAAATTATTACTTACATACACTTTGTAATGACCGTGAACTGGGTTTGCCCTCTTGCTCCCCACAGTGGACCGGTGCCAGTGCTGGTAATGAGTCTGCTGTTCATCGCGTCCGTCTTCATGCTGCACATCTGGGGCAAATACACCCGGTCCTGAACGACCTCTGACCTCTCTGGACTCGGACCATCTCTCCTACTCCTAAACATCACGATTCTGAACAGACGACGGACACCTGGACCAAAACGACCACGACGAACAAATGGACCTGACCGCGCTTCTTCTTACCCACCACCATAAGGCCGCCATGAGGCATGCGGGGGTGATGGTTGACGGCTACACCCCTTCCCCTAGTTAATATTCAACGTTGTCTCGCTGGACGCAACATCCAAATGTTCATATTCTGAATTTCGTTGATAGTTGTGAAGGTCACGACTTGGCGGCCGCAGACATTTTGGTGGTATCACGTACGGTGAAGCATACATATACGTACGGTTAAGTGGTATACCTTACCACTTCACGTCCATTCTATAGGGGTAAATACAATTGAGCAGTAGTTAGGCTACTTATATTTGCATATAATATGCAAATATCGCTCTGCCTGTTTGTCTGACTGCACTGATACCACTAAATTGTCTGCCACCCCCTGGCCTTCACGTCAACTTGCAACAGCTCTATTTGGCAACCGCAGATCAGCGGTTAGACAGATTTATTTTTAGTTTTTATTTTTTTTTTTATCAGACCGAAACAAACCCTTAATTGTGATCATATTTAGCATCAAGTCTTTACAGTAATTTTCAGTAATAAGATTCAGTTCAGGCGAGGAGGAGTTGCTTTGTAAATGCAGCTGCGATCAGTGTATTTTCATCATTTTGCGTTTGTTGCGCAGTATTTACAAGCCAATGGTTTACTTGCCCATCGTCACAACAAATTGTCCTGTTGATGTATCTTGGCAAACATATTTTCACCGAAGCAGACATACAGTTTCGGATGGACGCCACACTCAATGCCCACGTCTTTAGAAATATGGGACTTTTTTTTTTTTTTATGGTTTTGTTTCAAACAAGGAATTTATTTTCTTGTTGCAGCTCCAACACATGCCCCAGTTCACTGTGGAAAACACTTCATCCAAGACTTGTAATCCATATTAATTTCCTTCTGGTTCTGTGGGTTCCCCACAAAGCTTTTTGAGACATAAAATTTACACCTGTATTATAATTTTCTTTTTTTGGTAACTGTATTTGTACAAAATAATTGTCATATTGTACAATTAAACTGCAATATATGTTTGAATCCACTTGCTCTTGTGGCTTCTTGTGATCGGGCAGGGAGTTTCTTCCAAAAGGGCCAGTGAGGGGCTGTGTCACACAAGTCGACGTTTGTTGCGCTGTGTGCAGAGATGGCAAGTAAGGAAGTACAAACACTTAAGTAGAAGTCTTTTTTTTTCTGTGATTACTTTTTACTTGTAGTCAGATTTTTAACAAAAATATCAGTTCGTTACTTTTTAGCGCGGGGTAGGGTAAAACATGCGGGCCGCTAGCCTGGCAAACAAGAACCATTGAAACGTCCAAGCATCGCACGCCACTAGACAGTACTTGGGGTCAGGGCAAATCAGGCAGAAGTCACCCATATACGGGCTGACCAATCAAATTATTTGAATCAATATGTGGGCGGAGCTTGGTATGGGCGACGCAATTTTTTAAATTTAAGATACTTTGCTACTATATAGTCATTCACCAATGAAGTAATACTATACTTTGTATAATTGATAGTAGTTTTGTGTAATTAATAGTAAACTTATAATTGTACTATTATAAGTACGCTGTATAATTTTAAGTGTTCTTTTTACTGAACCACAATAACTTGTAGAGTGTAGCGGAGCTCCGCCTGCTGGGGGCGCAGTAGTACCTCGTCAGGCTTCGAACCTCTGCAGCAAGGAACGTAGCCTGGGAGCCAGAACCAACCAATCGTCCACGCATCGCACGCGACGAGAACGACGAAGAACCAATGCAGCGTCTAGCGGCGTTGTTTTTGGAATAAAAAAAAAGGTTTTGGAATATATTTGTCATTTAATAAACGTCTCATACATTCCTTTTGAACACTTCCCAAAAGTTAAACTTCTGTTTAACTGTTATTTCTGGTTTCGAGGCAATATGATATTGGAAAAGGTAAAGTGTAGTTTAAATGGCAAACACGGAACCGAACTGTGTTATAAATATAATTTATTATAATAAATATTGTTATAAACAATATCTTTCAACCAACACCACATGTCATATATAGTCCTGCCTTACAGAACAGTATATCCTTAAAAAGTCGTCACATTTAAAAAAAAAAAAAAAAGCAAATT
The DNA here is from genome assembly GCA_900302395.1 of Bregmaceros cantori. NCBI lineage: Eukaryota > Metazoa > Chordata > Actinopteri > Gadiformes > Bregmacerotidae > Bregmaceros > Bregmaceros cantori. The sequence goes on from OMKY01145485.1 coordinate 20,978, forward strand.
TGTTTCTGGATATATGTTAATAATGCACTATATAACACTATATGGGGCACATGCCATTCTGTACGGGTGTCCGAATACTCCATGTACCCTATATAGTGCACTATATGGGGCACATGCCATTCTGTAGAGGTGTCCAAATACTCCATGTACCCTATATAGTGCACAAAGTATCCCACAATGCACCGTGATAAGTAGTGAGCATTGATGTACTTTAGACCAAGCAATATAACCCATAATGCTACAAACATGGCACGGCAGGAGTCAATAGTGACCGACCACAGCAAATAGTTATAAATGTAAATACTTTTGATTTTCTGTGATGATTGTTGAATTTTATAATGTTATAATAATTTTGACGGTGCCGACTCTAGTGTCCGGATTTCGGAAGTTAGGTTACAAACCGTGTTGAAAGGGAAAAATAAGTCGTGGATAAAACTGAAACAAAACGAATGAGACATTGTTAATTGTGTGTTTCACAGACGCTGTTCTTTAATTTATTCATGTCTTTCCGGTGGCGCCCGCTCACACAGAACGGACCGCGAGGACTTCAGCAAACACCAAGGCCCAAAACACATACGGCTCAACACGGCATCGAAACGGAATAATTCAACACAATTAAATATGGACGAGTGTAGGCCTGGAGCAGCAGTTACACACAAGCGCAGACACACACATGCACAAACACACACGCACACAAACCTACACACACATTCCCAAGAACGTGTCTATTTAATGGCAGAGCACACATCTATTGTGTAATTTAAAAATGATGGTGGTAACTTGCGCCAACCCGTTCCATTTAGTCATTTTTGACTGAGTTACTTGTGGAAGCAGCCATCCCATTGGTCCAGAAAAACATGTGACCACATCGGTGAGTAACCTGAAGTTATCTCTTGACTGTTTTTTATCAATATGTAAAGCGGTGAGCGAAGCATGGTGGATAATGTGTAACTGGTCACAGAGTGAGCTGTAATAAGCAGATTTTGAACTGGTATGGGTTTTGTGTGACAAATTCAGCCAGTTCGGTCCACTACGATGACTTTACACAGGCAGATATACAGACAGGAAGTGTGTTTCAGAGGGCGGAACAAAATGTCAGCCTCCTGTTTTGGGCGCGTAAACTCATCTATACAATGGCTGTGAAGTGGTGAGGTACACCACTTGACCGTATGTGATACCTCCAAAATGTCTGCCGCCACCAAGCCGCGACGTCATTCTGCAATAGCCCTATTTTACCCTTAAAGATGGATTTTCTGTTGGCTCTGCTACCACCAGGCCTCCGGCCATGTGCCCGGTCGGTCACGTTTGGTGAAATCCAGACAAAATCACGCGTTCACTCTCGTATTGTTTGACTGCATCACATGTGATGAGGCGTTGGAGAGTCTGAAATAGATATGGAGGCAAATCTAGCAACGCACAGACACACTCACAGGCACACACACACTGACAAACACACACGGACACACATACACACACATACAGGCACATACGCACACAGGCACACAGACCCACACACACACACACACACAGGTAGACACGCACACAGGCACACACATACAGACACACAGGTGCACGCGTACGCACACATACACACACACACACACATACATGCAACCACATATACGCGGATGGGAAAGGCCATGTGTTTTTGTGTGATTATTGCACATTTAAAGCGCTGTCTTGAAAGTGAGAGTACTGCATTTTGACGCCTGGTAGACATACACACGTTGAGACTGCAGCTTCACTGTAAACACGTCTCTTCATTACAGTTCATGTGTTTAAAAAAATGCTTTGTCATATAAACATTAAATGAAAGGTGGTACAGTGAAAGTGAATTATAGTGTTGAACTTAATGTTAGACACATTACCATAGTTTGCTTTTACCATAGTTTCACTGACATTTATTCATTTAAGGAGGAGCCAGAACCATTGGAGCTTAGGTGTCCCACATTAGGCAGTGGCCCACATTAGGGCAATCCACCTCATTTGTAGCCACCCACACCTCTCATGAACAGAACACGAGCTGCAATATATCGCAATGGTGGCTTTGGAGTAAAACCGTACAGCCCTACCCTTTAAAAACTCGCACCCCTGTTTGGGTTTGTGGGGCTGAGGTATCGTAATGAAGGTTTCTATTGACAATGCTAAGATTGAAGATATTTCAGTAAGAATTATCACTGGTGTTAGCTTCAAGACTAGTGTAATGAAGTTTCAAAGCTAATGAAGCTATTAAGATTGCTAGCCTGAGCAGGGTACGGGGAGTCAGCATACAGTGAAAGTCTTGAAGGAAACGTCAAATTAACGCGCGGTAAATGAATTTGACCGTACATCGGACCAACACACGGTTGCGTCTCCCGGGGATGGCCAGCGACCAGCTGGCAGACCGAGGTGTGACTGGCTGGAAGCCGATAGCTTGTTCGCTGAAACACGACCCGGTCGCCGTAATCCCCGCGCCGTGTCCGCACGCTCGGATGAGGGTCGTAAAGGTCAGAGATGGAGATGCACGTGTGTGTGTGTGTGCGCGCGCATGCGTACATATACATGTGTGTCGGTGTGTGTGTGCATGCATGCGTGCGTGCGCATGTTTGGGGGTGTGCGCACGTGCATGTGTGTGCGTGTGGATGTGTGTGTGTGTGTACGTCTGTGTGTATGGGTGTGTGTGGCTGTGTGTGTGTGTGCGTGGGTGTGGGTGTAGGGGTGTGTGCGCACATGGGTGTGTGTGAAAGTTTGCTTAAATTTGTTTATCTTAGTGAGCGTGACGTCTCTTGACACCATTTAAATACAAATCTAAGGCAACATTGTCATGCATTTCAATTATTTATAATTTCTCCAATAGGGCTGTTGCAGGGTGACGTCATGGCTCGGCAGACATTATGATGGTATCATCACGGTCAGACAAACAGGCAGAAAGCGATATTTGCATAACATTGTCTGTTTAAAAGTCTTCTATTATTGATTTATCCATGGTAATATGCTATTAATCACCAGTGGATGGCAACCTAACTACGTCCATTACTGAACCACTGCTAATAATAACAGCCCTATACAATGGACGTGAAGTGGTAAGCCATTTTCAAATTCTCCCCGTCCCAGTGCCAGCGTTTTTTCAACATGTGTTTTTTCAAGACCCATAGAAAATTAAATTTGTCCTTGTCAACAAAACACATAGCAAAAGGAACTTTAGACTCTCTTTTATGATCAAAAAAAGCTTGCATGTGCCTGTTTCCATTCTTTAGTTATAGCCTCCAGAATATGGGTGGGTCTCACTAAACTGACAAAATCCTGAGAAAATGCAGGTGCAGTACCGACCTGGTCCGCCAGTTTGGTATGGTTCATTTAGCCATGGAACCCCAGACAGCTCAGTGAAAGTGATTAGAAGTGTTTGTCTCTGTGGGTGGTGATGACACAGACTTGTGAGAATTGTAATGAATATGTTGCAGTGTCTCCTGCGGCGCTTGGCGGTACAGTTTGCTGTGATGAGTCCGCCAGGACATGGCGGACAGTAGGAGGTGTCAGCGAACATCACTCACGGATGACGTGCCCGGTACACAGGATGACTACACGGGATGCGTGACGCCTATCAAACATTTCAGTTTTGGCCACAACAAGTCATGTGTTTTTGACAACAATTTTAAAATTATACACAATATACAACCAATGGACCAGTTTGGCGGGTATTTACGGTAAGAGTTCTAAGCCGAACAGGACTTCCGGTGCTGTTACGTCTCTGTGTTCTGACTTATTTATGAACTTGTCTATTTAATGGAACAGCAAACACCATTGTGTTATTTAAAAATGATGGTGGTGATTTGTGCTGTGCTATTCCACACCCAAATATTCTAGTATGGATCTGTGCCCCACAAACGCATGATTCAATAATCTGCGCAACCGTTCCATTTAGTCATTTTTGACGGACTTACCAGTGAATGCAGCCATCCCATTGGTGCAGAAGAAACATGTGACTCCGGTCCACCAATAGAGGGTCCCGTTGTGGTCTGATAGAACTGTTCTGGAGCTGATGGGTCCACTTTCAGCATCCTGGGTCCGGGACAGGTAAACAAACAGCTCCTCACCTGACAGGTTGGGGAGGAAGCCATGTTTAACCATGTGTGAGGTGGAGACAGTAGGTGTGTGTGTGTGTGTGCAGGTGTGTGTGCTTGTATGTTGTAATGTGTATTGTAAGCTGTTGTCTGCTGATCATTCCTAGAATTGTTTTTTTTTTACTTTCCTTCTGTTTCTCTCTCTCTCTCTCTCTCTCTCTCTCTCTCTCTCTCTCTCTCTCTTTCTCTCTCTCTCTCTCTCTCTCTCTCTCTCTCTACTTGTATGGTGTGGTTTCATTAATATTGGAGCACTTCGCTGGACTGGAGTTGTTTGGCAGGACCTCATCCCCCCGCGCACACACACACATTTTATATCACTCTCGTGCTCTCTCCCTTTCCTCTCCCCCTTCCACCTTGATTCACACAGGGTTATGTACAAATATTGGGGGACATGGCATTGTCCAGGAATACACGCATCACAAAATACCCCACACAGGCCTGTGCACCAACGGCCGCACGAGTGTCCCTAAAAAACAAGGTGCATTCTCTCTCTCTCCCTCTCTCTCTCTCTATCTCTCCCTCTCTCTCCCTTCTTCTCTCTCTCTCCCTAACTTTCTACGCACACACACACAGCGTGCACGCACACACACACACACACACACACACACACACACACACAAACTCTCACAGTTGTGACAACACAAGACCGAGGCTCACGTTAGCTTTTGTGAGGTGTTAATAATTATGTCATTATGTAATCACATTTTCTTTCACTTCTCTCTCTCCTCTCTCTCTCACCCCTCGCCCCCTCTCTCTCCCTCTCTCTGTCACACCCTCTCTCTCTCACTCTCAGTCAGTTGTTGATTATGAATTTCCTTCTAATAATAATACTTATTATTGTTACTATTATTATTATTATTATCAGTGTTCATTATGACACGTGTCTCAGCTTAATGTAATTAAACCATCGTTCCATCAACGTCCACATCAAAGTTTCCTCAAGAATCAAATGTATCAACAAGGATAGAAATATTCATTCATTGGTAAATGATCTCTTGATTTATTCTGGCCAACTCTCTCTCTACTAACCAGAGACGGGCAGTAACGCATTACATTTACTCAGTTACAATTTTTTTGTGTACTTTTTTACTTTTGGAGTACATTTTTCACGAGTTACTTTCTACTTTTACTCAAGTAAATTTGAGGTGAAAAAAACTACTTTTACTGAGATGTCAGTAAAAAGTACTCGGAACATTAACTCTGCCTTTAGCGACCCTCGTTGAGAACTGTTGGCACATATGTTGATGTCATATCTCTCTCTCGGGCGCTTTCTCTCTCGCTCTCTCTCTCTCTCTCTTGGTGTCTCTCGCTCTCTCCCTCTCCCACTCGGTCTCCGTCTCTCTCTCGGGCTCTCTCTCTCGGGCGATCATTTTTTTTTCATTCATTTTTTGAATTCATTTTTTCAACTGAAAGTTACTCAGTACTTTCGCTACTTAAGTAACTTTTTTGTGGAATACTTTTTTACTTTTACTTGAGTAACTATTTGGATGACTACTTTTTACTCCCCCTTGAGTAATATTTGGCTGAGGTAACAATACTTTTACTTGAGTCATTTTTATGGCTACTCTGCCCATATCTGCTAGCTTGTGGCCACATATTGTATATCTCGTCAGGGTCTTTCTCAGTATGGGGGCTGTGATTCAGTGATTGTACTCAGTCTACTCACCCCCTCTCTCTCTCTCTCTCTCTCTGTCCCTCCGTCTCTTTCTTTCTCTCCCTCTTTCCCCCCGGCCCCCTACCCTCGCGCTCCGTCTTTATTGGTCACAGCTCCATCAACAAAATTCTTGGCATTTCTGTTCTGCCGGTTGTTTGTCAGTATGTGAAACACTGACCCGAGCCGTTCCTCAGGACCACAGCGTTACAGCCTCCTCATCACTTTCCATCTGTGCTCTGTGCTACGTTTTGATCTCATTTTGAATTATTGAATTCATCAGCGACTAATTTGATAATCGCTTAATCGACCGCGATCAATCAATCGAATAGTCACTTAAATGTTCCTTGTTAACCTTGTATCAACGTTACAAACCTTTTGACTTCACTTTCCCACTTTTTGCAAAGCAAAAAAAAATTCATTCTAGTAAGTTGCTGTAAGCTTCCAACAGTGGTTCTTGCTTTGAAACTTATTGACTGTGTCCGAAATCGCTCCCTATCCCCTATATAGTGCACTATAT
>OMKY01145497.1:2863-13526 GCA_900302395.1 Bregmaceros cantori
AGGGTCCATAGAGCACAGGGTCCATAGACCACAGGGTCCATAGACCACAGGGTCCATAGAGGACAGGGTGCATAGACCACATGGTCCATAGCGCACAGGGTCCATAGACCACAGGGTCCATAGAGCACAGGGTCCATAGACCACAGGGTCCATAGCACACAGGGTCCATAGCGCTGTGGGTTCTATTCCGCGTGTCTACCCCTCTCTTCAACCCAGTTTCCAATCCTAATCCTATCAATAAAGAGTGAAAAACTGTGGGTGGCAGAGTGGTTAGAGTCTTTTCTGCAATGTCTCTCCCCAACTCTTCATCCCTCAAAAAAAGAGTGTAAAACGGCACCGGAAAAAAGTATTTTTTCCGGCGGCCACTAATAAGGCGCTATAGAGAACCTATATATACATATACATATACACACACACACACTCCAGAATCTGATTTTATTAAAGTAGCAAAAAATCAAACGATGCTATTATAAAAGCCAAACTATTGCTTGATTTTTACTTTATTAAAATCAGATCCTGGAGCTAAAATTACAGCATGTTAATGATGACTTGACTTGGAGTTGACTTGGGACTTGACTTGACTTGCCCAAGAAGTACTTGAGACTTGAAAGAGGGACTTGGTCACATCTCTGGTACCTACATTCTATAACTCTTTAGCTCATGGATGCCCATCCAACTCCAGCTAGCCAAATCAGATTTTAATGACAGCCAGGATACATTCATTTTTAAAGTTATGTTTTGGGCGCAAGTGCCGTTTTTCATTCTTTATTGAGAGAGATAGTGACAGGATTAAATGAGAAACTGCGATGAGGAGCCAGGGGGAGACTATGAAGAAAAGCAGGAGACTGTGGCGAGCTCTCTAACCACTCTGCCACCCCCATGCATGCCGCAACATGCAGGGTCTTCACACTAGTGGCCACCCCTCAAACCAATGGTCATAGCATTCTCCACCACTTGTCACATGCTAGGTCAATCCAATAAATATTGATAATAGCAATGTTAACCACATTACACACTTCAGGAGGTAATCCACTTTGGAGATCTGCCTCACAAGTGGCGAGTGTCTAAAACGTTTTTACAGGTAGTCTGTTTCTTCCCAAGTGTGTTAACAGAGTTGGGAGGTTACTTTTGAATGAAAATCGTTTACAATTTGTTATTACATTCACTTTTATATGTTACATTTTAAAAGTATTTTTGAATAGGGTTATATACAATATGAATTTTAAAAAAAATTCTGAAAAATCTACAAATAATGATATCCGTTGATCTGATTTGAAATGATTAATCATAAATGGTGAATTCTTGCAGATGTACATTTGATGAAAAATAATTACCCTTAATAAAAAAGTCTTAGGTTTGGTTCTATGGGATACCAGCTACTCTTTTAATATCAGATATTGGGTTAGATGTATGCCATTTCTACTCAACCCCGTCAATGATGATTTTTCGCTGTCTCCACTTATTGTAGATTTTGCACTAACTTTTCCATGAATCAGTTTTATCAGCCTATTCTTCCTTGTCTTTGGGAAGAGATGATTTCACTCCTGTGCTTTTCACCAATCCAGCCCTCAGCTGCTGAGCGCAAAGGAGGGAGACATTGGCTATTATAGTCTTTGACATGGCTCGAGATTTAAATATCTATTTGCTATTACTGGCTTGAGTGGTGGTGCTCCCACAGCGGCCTAACAAAACTAGCCTTGAGGGATTAGTGGGAGGTAAGAGAAGCAGAGCTATACAACCCAAATGATGGTGATGGTCAGTACTCGACCTACCGACCGGCGCCACTGGAGAAAAACGACCTCGGTGCACATTCTGCTACAAACAGAGATAGTGAATTATGATGACGACTCATACTGGATTCAAACCTGTGTCTCCCAGTCCAGTGACAGACATATGACCACTAGGCCACCGGGCTGGTGTCAATACCATGATGTTTTTTTTTTTTCCTCTTGCCGTTGTGTCAAGCCCGGCTAGTGTTAGCTAAAAGGCTGTGTGGGCTAGTGGCTCTGTAATGTGTGTGCCCAGTTACTCTGTGTGTTTGGAATGCCCTCAGCACGAGTGTGCTGTTGACACGCGCTTGCTTAATATTGTTTGAATTTTTCATCAAGATCCGCCTTGTTAGACTGCCCCGCCATTGTTGCCCCGTCCGCTGTTTGTGCTTTCTTTTACTTTCTGGTCCGTCTGTTTGTGTGTGGGTGCATGTGGGAGTGGGTGGGGGGGGGAGGTATCCATCTGTGTGCACAAATGTGCGCCTCTGTCTATATGCACCCAAGGGTGCACGTGCTTTTATATGTATACCTAAAACACAATTGCTGTGTTGTATAGCACTTGAGTGGATATGTGCTACTGCTAATTACTAGTCAGTCACTCAATTGCTTAATTTCACTGCTGTGTCATGCTGAGTGCAACTGATGAAATTGCAAGGGCACGTTAATGCAGTCATGCGAATTTTGTCGCTATTTGACTTTATTACTCATCTCAGGTACGCAAACCTGTCCATGACTTTGTGTAACTCACTGAATTAGTCTTGCATGTGTCCAGTGAAGGGGCTATATTATTACATACTATGTATGTTTGCTCAGGCAATTAGAAATAGCATGCTTCTTGTTCTTATCTTAATTTTTGACATTATGTTGAGGGTTCCTTATTCACGTTGGTCTATTGAAACTCATCCTACAAACTGCATTGTGGAATTGGGACATCTGAATTAACATAATTTCCTCATTTGGGATTAATAAAGTATTGTGATTCTGTGTCATGGGTTGGCGGACCGGGAGTGACAGAAGGCGCGCATCGTCCGCCTTCCGCACATCAATGGTGCCGGCAGGAGCGTTGTCGGCGGACCGCCGAGCTTCTACACCTGCGCCTCGTTAGCAATCAGCCCGCCCCCATAAAGAGGACCGGGTGGACGCGGTCCCAAAGCTTTAGACCAGGTAAGCTTTGCCTGTCTAAGCAAAGTTCTGATTCGTCCAATATCTAGATGATATCTAACAAAGTCACTATGTCACAGTTTGACTGTTCGTCTGATGATTCAATCTGGATGAAAACCACAGAACCTCTGCAGCCGGATCTCCAGGACCCGGAACTCGATTCTGCCCTGGTGGATTCTGACAGCCAAGATGTTGAGATGAGTACCTCGTCTGAAGACAAATTCATGGACTGAATCCAAGATTCAGATAGTGAATGTTAATTATGTTTCTGTTGCCATAAAGGCACAATTTATGATCTACTATTGGCAGGTGTTGAAACCTGTATCTATCTACCTCTCTGGGTTATTCAAAATATTGTATTGAATCGTACCATTCTGAATGACATATCAGTTGGTATTATTTTGAGCATTCAGTTCCAGAAAGCCCAAGTCTTTGGTTTTACCACATGCACTGCAAAGGTGTGCTGTCACTGATTAGCAAATCAACCTGACTGAAGCCCTGTTCTACTTGTTAGTGATTTGTTTCTTGTTATTAGGGAGAAACTCTTCCCGCCTAGCATACTAGAAATGGAATAATGAATCATCATGAGATCATTATGCAGTGCCAACAGTGGGCAGGTTAACTCTCTATGGGACCAGCAGCAGTGTCTGGATGTGGTCGCACAATGTTCGTTTGTCTATCTTCAAATCAAAGCCTGCAATACAAGACAATGAGCATTCAGCACCATGCTTCAACACTTGGAGCATCTATCATTGTGGTATATACAATTTTTTTTCAGGAGCGAATAAATGGAGGAGACAGCAGAACCCTGTTGAATGGATACGGAAACCAGCGATGCTATGGTGGTTTAGGGGGAAGAAATAAGGGATTATACATATGCAGTTAGGGCTTCTGGATGCTTGCTTGGCCAGGCATGGTGCTATTGGTTAAGGTCATGGTGGGTGTCCCGTTCAATGTATGTTAGTGAACTGGACTTCCAGCTGCCATGCACCCTCCACCTCCTCCATCTCCCTCTCTTTCTCTCTCGCTCTCTCTCGCTCTCTCTCTCTCTCTTATTGTGCGTCACACCGTGACAAGTTGCTGAATGCAGGTCACTGCAGGTTACTGACAAAGCAGCGATGTAAAAAAAAAACCAACAGGACGGGAGGTCTATGTGTGTGTGTGTGCCACCTCTGCCACCCACACACACACACACACACACACACACACACACACACAGTTAAAAATAGTGTGCCCCTCCCCGTCAATACAGCAGCTATTTAAAACAGCTGGCCTGACTCCATTCACGCACGTGAAAGTTGACTCTGTCTTTGTGTCGCTATCTTGTCACGACTGCCTCCCTTATTCCACCTCCTTCAACACCCCCTCCCCATACCATACCCCACCACACACGCACCCTTTTTTTTTTGGCGGGGCAGAAGGGGGTGTCAGAGGGGCAGTGTTTTACAGCCAGTCATTGTGTAGCAGTTGTGGCGGGGCCACGGTCAGCCTCATAAAGAGAGTTCATTTTGGATTCAATGGTGGCCGTTGAACACACAGGAAGATGCAGGACATTGTTGGTGCTGCTTTTTTGTGTGTGTGCGTGCGTCCGATACTTTGATGATCCGTCATTGCCTGTCAGCTCCGCCCCCTCACCGTCACCTCAATTTAAAAAGAAATAGATCGATCACACGACTGTTTTCAACTGTTGCGATACATGCTTGTGGCTGGGATGCCTCAGAGATGTACACGAGTCCCTAACTCACAAGTCCGAGTCAATTCCAAGTCTTTAGGGGTCGAGTCCGAGTCGAGACCGAGTCTTTAGGGTACGACACCGAGTCTAGTCTCGAGTCTTTAGGGTACGCGTCTCGAGTCATTTTTAAAGAATGGAATGCGTTGGAATTGAATGCAGAACTAGATTTGACTACATGCATATATCGCACACAGAATGGTTAGTTCAAAGTTAGCTAATGTGATATAGGTTTATATAGCAATGCAATGATTATGAATAAGGATGGAAAGGAAGCGGAAAAGAATGGATTTTTTTCTTAAAGCTGAAAAAGAGGGAAAGACTGGTCAAATACTCATAGAGAGTCGAGAGTCATTGATCTAGATTCCCGAGTCAAGTATGAGTCTTTAGGGCGCGAGTCCGAGTCAAGTCTCGAGTCCCGTTTTTGGTGACTCGCGAGTTGAGTCTTTAGACTCGAGTCTGCATCTCTGGGATGCCTACCACCCAAAAATAAAGCAATGAATTTACTAAGCATGTGGCATGTTACTATGATACCATCACCCCTTTAGGCTTCATACCAATCAATATTAGAGCCTGTATTATAATATACTGGTAATATTTGTGTATCACTGAGCTCCCCCCAAATTTTCTGGGCACTCACTGACTAGCGTCAGTTCATATTCAACACAGTTCACCACAGTTAGCACATGCTAACAGAGTGCAGGTATGATAATAATAATTATTTGTAAAGCATTCATCTTGCAAGCCAACCCAAATGTGTCACAATATAAAAACAAGACCATAATAAACGGTGTGTTTTAGATAGAATTTGTAGTATAGTTAAAAGGTACAATAAGCTTCTGCCATCTAGATTCTAGAGTTTTACAGATTGTACAAATATTAACAATTTACAGATTACAAATGATTGCTTATTGGTGGTCTTTACAAATGTACAAGCCTCTAACATAAAATGAAAAACCTTCCCTCACAACGCTATAATTGACTAATTAAAAGATAGAAACAAAAAATACATAAACATTATGCATACTGCACCATTGACGGCCCCCGAAACATAATAGTACTCTGTCAACTATATTACACTGTGAGCCATCCATGACACAGAGGGCTTTCAAGTGAGTCACAGGACCAAATAGAGCAACCCCACGGCAGAAAACAATGGAATAGTCTTTTTGTTTTCATTCTGTGAGAATGCCACTCAAGAGAACACTCACACATACCTTGGTATCAGTGTTACCAAAACAAAAAAACAATGTGCAGGGTGGATTGCCCTAATGTGGGCCGTTTTTGCAGCATCCTAATATGGGACATTTGGCTAAAGTGGGTCAGTGAAATGTAAATGTAGTGTTGAACAGTTGAACTTAATGTTAGACACATTAACATGGCTTGCTTTTACCATAGTTTCACTGGCATTCATTAGTTTGGGGAGGAGCCAGAGCCACTGGAGTTTAGATGTCCCACATTAAGGTGTGGCCCACATTAGGGCAATCCACCCTATGCAATAGTTATTCACTGTGCAATAGTGGCCTCCCCCTCAAATGGGGTCTGCCTCCCCCCCTTTGTGTAAAATGGGGCAGAATAACTGAAGACAATTATTATTAAATTGTGTCACATTTGAAATTCGTAACTTGACCTTGTGTCACCATACTGTTTCCACACAAACACACAAACAATGAAATTACGTATGTTTTTTTTTTGTTTTGTTTTTTGTTTTGCTCATTCGGACCATTTTCAGCTTTATTCAGCATTAGCTGTAAAAGGGCAAAGAAAGGAGAGTAAACACGCGGCAACACTGTTGGTGAAGGGAGGCAAACCCACAAATCTCTATGTGTGCCTTGTAGTGCACCGTCCCAACAGATCTCAATAAAAGCCAATGTGCTTGCATTGTTTTATCACTGTACTCGTTTCTACACTCTAATAGTGGCCACCATCCAATCCATAGTGGCCACAATCCAATTGAAGTCTGCCTCTGTAGCTTCATCCAGCCCAGTCCACTCTTATGCCTCTGACCGCGTCTCGCGGTGCACACAGTTGTCGTGACATCGAATCTCATCTCTGGAATAAGTATGTTGCAGGTCTGCGTCCCCGCTCTCTTGCCCCCGGACGGAGAACGGAGTGCAGCCGTGCTCAACTTTTTCAGGTATCAAGGGGACAAACCAACGTGGGTGAAAACATAAACATGACAAGTAACACAATAACCTTGTTCTGGGTTACGAAGCACACATTGTGCTACCATACTGTTGTTTCCTATGCTATATCACACAAATAAGGAAATGAGATGATTATCAACGATTATTTAAAATCAGTTGGAATACACTGATCACCAGTGATGTTTACTCACTTTTGTCACTATTTAGTTACTTTTTTTAACATTTCAGGAATCCTAATTTGCCTTTAAGTTTAAAAATAGAACAATAATGCACAACGATTGTATACATTTTAGAACATTATGCATGTGAGGTTAGTTTAAAACCTACTTCCAATGAAGTTGATTGGCAAAAATATATATTTAATAGTCATTTTTTAACATAGTTTGGCAGCTGTGGGATATCAGGAAGGCTAACTAAAAGTAACTAAAAATGTTGTAACTTAGTTACATAAAAAAGAAAGGAGGCTTTAATCTGACTTAGTTACTTTTAAGAGGAGTAGTAAGTAATCAGTAGTCAGATTACTTTTTTGAAGTAACTGTGGCAACACTTCTGCTCACAAAGTATTGAAGTGACAGTTAAATTGCAGAGTTCAATTATATTATTATTATTATTATTATTATTATTGATTGCTGACTTGCTAACCGGCCTTTTAGATAACTCACCATCTCACTGGCAAATTCACCCATTCACTAGCTAACTCATTAGCCTATTAACCACCTCCCCAGCTGGCAAGCTAACGGGGCCATCATGGCGCGCTTCCGAGGGCTAATGGATGGGGCGTTCCCTGTCCATCCATCACGTGTGTGTGTAAGCGAGACTGCGTTTTACAACTGATTTTCCACCCACCCTATTGTTCACATTCTGTCTGCACACACCCACGTCTCCCCTTCTAAAGACTCAACCACACACCGATGCACACACACACACTAACGCACACATGCATGCATACACACAAACACCATACAAACACACACGGCACTGGCACATGCACACACAGACATACACACACACACACAGAATCAGACCTTATGTAAGTGGCTCCAATGGCCAGCTTTCTAGAGTGACAATGTGTGTGCGTATGTTGGTTAGTGAGTGTGCTGGTTGGTAGCTGACTGCGCTTTTTCTGTCACCATGCATTTTGTGAATATAGAGCCGCTCATAAGCAACACAGCTGCTCCCACCCGTTCGTCTAGTCTTCCATCAGCCCTCCACCAATCTGGAAGACGGGTGCTCCAATATGTCCTTTAAGAAGAGACCTCTAGTACCTGGTGTAATAATAATAATACATTTAATTTATAACAGACTTTACGTTCAAAGAACGTCAAAATGCTGCAGTAAAAAAAAAAAAAAAAAAAAAAGAAAGGGGGAGAGAGGAAAAAGAGAGAAAAAAAAAAAAAGAATACAGGCTACAACCAAACAGGCTACAACGAAAAAGCCTTGCTAAAAAGATACGTTTTAATTTCTCTTTTCAAGTTGTCCGTGGATTGGGGGGGGGGGAGATGGTGGGTGAGGAGTGCAGTTTTATAGTCAATGCTGAAGGAAATGGGGAGCCAGTGCTGGGAGCAGAGGGTGGGCTGATATGGTCAAATTTATGCACCCTCACCAGGATCCTCGCATCCCGGTCAGGAGTGCTGCACCCTGTTCCTCCACTGGCTTCCCCATAAAACAGAGCATCAAATTCAAGGTCCTGGTCCTGACCTTAGAAAACATCCACAACTTTGTGGCTCCTTACTAATCAGAACTGCTACAAATCTTCAAATCTTTCCGGTCAGCGTCCTCCATCAGCCTCATCATCCCTCCAGCTAGTGCTGCTAGGCCCCCAAGCTCTGGATCTCACTCCCTTCAAGTTTGCACCTCGCGGTGGCAGAGTGGCTGTGGAGCGCGCCCCCCAAACCATAGGTCGAGCAGTACCACGGGTTTCAATCCCCTCTGCGGCTCTTCTGCAATGTCTCCCCGCAACTCTGGATCCCAGTTTCCCAGTTCATTCTATCCCTACTCAAAAAACGGCGCTTGTATAGACCCCTATTGCTTGAACACCACATTTTTGCACACACTATACTTCCTGACAATGACAATAAAGATCACTTCCCCTTTCCCTTATTCTCACTGAAAATAAAAATCATTATCCCATTCAGAACACTGAATTATTCTGAGGATTTTTTTCACAAGTGACAAAACCCACTGTACTGGCACCATAGCCCCTAACTAGCTAGCCGCAACCCATAAAATACAAACTATGCTGTGCTGTCTACTTAAGCTATGTGTGTGGCTTTTTACCGACTGTGGAATATGGTTTTTAGTAAACTGATTATACTTCCAATAAAATTCTCTAGGCCACCTAGAGGGCCTTCCAGAAATGTGGCGCTCATCTCCAGTCTCATCACAGGTGGTATTTTCAATGAATACATGCCGATTGCTTGGGAGTTTCCAACACAACTCTCCCACTCTCCGTTTCCTCTCTCTCTCTCCCTCCATATCTCTCTCCTTCTCTCTTTCTTCTCTTCTATCGAGCTGTTGAAGGATGGGATTGTCAAGGATTATTAATATGGCAGGTGAGCCGTTCCAGCTGCTGTGTGTGTGTGTGTGTGTGTGTGTGCGCGCGCATGTGTGTGTGCATGCTTGTTGGTGTGTATTAGTCTGTGTGGACGTATGTTTCTTCCTGTGTGAATGAATACGAATGAGTGGGCATCAGTGTATATTTGTGCATATGTCCATGTCACAAGTCAACTTTGGAATGTATTGGTTTCCCAGAGAGAGACAAACAGAGGGTTGAAAACCCTTTTATTATTAGTTAGAGTTGGTTTAAGGTCTCGTAGACCGAATGCGTAAAGAATACAAAACATTAAACAATATCACGACTTGTCCATGCGGTCGGAGTCATCTGGTCCTGGTCCATCGGGGTCGGATCGGGCGCGGGCGGAAGATCCCCAGGGGTACGCTGGACACAGGAGAGAGACCAGGTAAGTGATCAATCCGAAGGATTATCAAATTAGATTCGATCTCGACAAGGTATTGGCGAGTGACATGCTCTGTCAGGTTGAGGTTACCTGCTCAGAGGAAATGTGGCTGCGTCTCTCCGGGGTCGGGCGTGGCCTTATAAGGAGGCGGACTGATGACCGGAGACGACCGGCAGCTGGGGGCGATGGGAGCTCCGCGGCCGATGGTGGAGCAGATGAGATGCGTGGTCCCCGGACGACTCGCCCCGTTCGTCCGGCTGCTCCGGCAGACGTGTAACAATCCTGTCCTCCGAGCTCTGATGTTGCTTCTAACCCCTTGAGCTCCAGTCATTTTTAGCTGAGGGATTTGCTCTGATATACATCTAAACAATGTGTGATATGAAGTACTTACTTCTTCCGCTTCATCCTGGGCCGGGTTTCAGGGGCAGTAGAGAAGGTCTCACCTCCATCTCCCCGGCCACTTCTTCTGGTGAGACTCCCCCACTTCCTAGGCTTCCTGAGAATTTCCAGCTTGTTTTGGGTCTTCCTCGAGGTTGTCTGCCGGTGGAACTTGTTCTCTCTTCAGATGTCCAAGCCCCCTCAGCTGAGGGCTTCTCTCATTGTGTAAGAACAGTGGCTCTACTCCTATCCCTTCACGCATAACTGTGATTCTCATTCAATTTCGGAGGGAGATATACAGTAAATAGTTAAATTGTTATAAAGTAAATTATCTCAACTGTGTTCAAAACATGTTACTTTCCAGGCCCACAGCCAAAGCAGAGAACGGCCAGCACGTCCTCTCCCCTGTCACTTTGTCCAACTTGTTGCACAGTGTCAGAAATTCTGTCCTTGAATGTTATTTACAGAATCAGTGGCAAAGGGCCGTCCTATCAGACTCTAAACTTTACTGGGGAGAAGTAA